>BJBW01003613.1:30973-41456 GCA_004320125.1 Scolopax mira
TATATACAGGATGGGTGGCAAGAGGATGGGACCAGACTCCTTTTGGTGGTGCCTGGTGACAGGTCAAGGGGCAACGGGCACAAACTGGAACATGGGAAATTCCATCTAAACATGAGGAGCAGCTTCTTTCCTGTGAAGGTGGCAGAGCCCTGGAACAGGCTACCCAGAGAGGGTGTGGGATCTCCTTCTCTGGAGATACTCCAAACCCACTTGGGCACATTCCTGTGCGACCTGCTCTAGGTGACCCTGCTCTGGCAGGGGGTTGGACTGGATGATCTCCAGAGGTCCCTTCCAAGCCTATGTGATTCTGTGTGTGGGCAGAACTGACAGCAGCATCCACCTCCCTCTATTCCTCCACTAAAAGGATTGGGAAAGAACCGGGACCTTCAGGAGTGAGCAAACAGTCCAGGGCCAAAGGTGAACCTCATTCAAGCCCCCCCTGCCACCCCTCCCCTCAGGGCCACAGAGCCCCCAGGGCCACAAAGTCTACCTTGGGGATGGTGTGGCCCCTGAACACGACGTCCTGTGTTGTCATCCTTGGGAAGTTCTCGATGCGGGTCTTGTGGAAGCGCTGCAGTTCGTGGATGACCGCGTTGGTGTACGGCATCCTCAGCTTGTCCTCCATGCTGGGAGCACGACCAGCACCCACCACCTTGTCAATCTCCTCCTGGACCTTGGCTGGGGAAAAGGCAGGTGTGGGGAGCTGCAGTGGTTGCTGTACAACACTCCCCCCTATAAATTCTTACTGGCCTCCCTGGGCACCCATCCCAGAGCCAAAGGATGATCTAGCAGAGGGAGCAACTCAGCATAACCCCCTGTAGACACCAGAAATAGGGTCTCTGTCTGTGTACCTCCCTAGATCTAGCAGGTTCAAATCATCTCTCATAGGCCAACATGGGTCCCTCTGCAAGAGCAGGGATGGAGAAAAAGGAGCAGGTACCCAGATCCTCTGGCCTGTGTGTCTCCATGATGGCTGTCACTCTTGGGTGATCCATGGATGATAATTTTGGTCTCCCCCCAGACAGGACCCTCCAGGGCTGGCACTCTCTGTCAGCACCATGACCTCCTCAGACACAGAGAAGAGTCACATTTTGCTGCCTTTACCTTGAATATGGGGGTATTTTGCCAGGATCAAGACACAGAAGACCAAGGAATTGCTAGTTGTCACTGTCCCGGCACCAAAGAGGTTGAACACTGACATGACCAAATCTTCATTGCTGTACATGTTCTCCGAGCTGTTCTTCTCCTGCAAGGACACAGTACGGAGTGGATTCAGTATCATCTGGGTGATTTTGCAGGCTGCAGCCAGGTTTGGAGGGCAGCCCTCACCCCACTTTGCACCACCTCTACCTTCTCCGCCTTCATAAGGAAACAGTCAATGTAGTCCCGGGGGCAGCTGGGATCCAGTGTCTGCTTGTGAAGCTCAACTCTTTCTCGGATGTAGTCCTTCAGCTTCTCACACTCAGCAAAGACTTTCTTGTGTGGTCCCGGGACGTGGTGCATGATGTTGGGGAAGGTATTGTAGACCTGCAGATAGAGGAGGCACAGGCAGGTTCAGGTGCCTGGACAGAGCCTCTCACACCTTCCCTCTAAACCATGGTGTCCCATCAAAGCCAAGGAGTGACCCAAAGCCAAGGGACAACCCTTGACCACCTGAGCACATTGGACATGAGGGTGGATGCCTACCATGGCGATGGGGGAGATGAAGAAGCTGATGTAATTCCCGATCATGTTCAGTAGCTCCAGAAAGACCGTGTCACTGTAGCTGTAATGGCTCCCGAAGACAACGGAGCAGATCACGTTGGCAACTGCATGTCTGAACATTGTAATCGGCTCAAAGGCATTTCCTGCAGCCACAGAAGAGGCAAGAAAGGCATCACAAAGTCAACAGTTATTTATCTGCCTCAGCACAGAAGACACCCTTTCTCCCCCTTTGAGTCCTTGTCCTGTGAATCCTGAGCCCTGGGTGAACCTGCTGGTTCTAGGAGCTGAAGCAAAGAGCTGTCCTGCGCTGTGGGCTCCTACATCCACCTCCCTGTCCCTACACCCCTCCCCAGTGGTTGGGATTCAGGAAAGCAGAAGCATCTCCAGGTGCTCTGAGGACCTGGGGAACTGCAGAACAATCTCCCTTCGGTGACAGGCCCCTGGCAAGCATCACACATCAGAGGCAAAGGAGGCAGTTTACAACCAAGCCTCTATCTCCTCTTATATTCAGGAAGTCCCAGAAGAGGTAGTGGCACTGAGCAGCTCAGTTTTGCTGGAGAGGAGAACATCACTCTGATGACCTCCATGTCGCTGGAGCAGTATGTTTTTCTTGCATTCTCAATGCCATGCATTTTAGTTTCCTATTTCTGTTCTTTGGGCACGAAATGGTCCTCAGTGGTCCCCCACCACATGCATAGAGTTCAACAGAAGGATCTCCCACCCTGGCCTTTACACCATGACTATATCACATCCCTGCAGCTCTCTCTGGGTGGGATGTTGTCTAAGCCCTCTCTCTGCAAGTGTCATCCACACCAGCCATTCCAAACAGCTCTGGGGACCACATGTGTCCTGTGAGGCTGCTGTGTGTCCCTCTGCTTGCCACAGGGGCCAGGGTGAATGGGATTTAGGTCACCTTTGAGCTCTTCCAGCATCTCCACCAGGTGCTGGGCCTCCTGCTGCACCCGCTGAGACATGGAGCTCTTCCCCATCCCGAAGTCCCTCAGGGTGCTGAGCGTGAACCTCCGCAGCTCCCGCCACTTCTTCTCGTTGTTGGAGATAAAACCTGGAGGGAGACAATTGAGACCACTCAACTGCCCGCCCCACCGCCCCCCCCTCAGGAACGGGGGACCCTGCTCCGAGCCCAGCTGAAGAGCAATAAGACAATAAGCCAGGGAATGACCCTGGGGTGTGCTCAGCATCCCCGAAAGGCTGAGGATCCCTACAGAAACTCAGAACAAAGCTGGAACTGGCTTTGTTCAAGAGGCTGCTGCACAAGAGGCTTAATAGCTGGAGGGACTTGCAGAGCAGGAAGTGGGTGTTGGAGGTTTTGGGCATTGAGTCCCTCACTAGACATGAGCATGGACAGCTGCAGGCAGGGACTTTCTGCTCACGCAGGGAGCAATGGTGTCTAGAAGAAGTCCAGAGACCTACCGTAGTCTTTCGATAGCTGCACCAGAAGGGGTATTTCAGGTCTCCCTCCAAACTCCTCGGAGTGGCCCACCAGAGCATCCTTCACCACCTCGTACCCACACAGCACCACCACTGGCTTCAGCCCCATCCAGACAGTGAAGATGGGACCGTACCTGCTGCTGAGCTGGGGGGGAACAGGAAAGCTGTGGTGAAGGAGGGTCCCGCACCATTTATTCATTAGCCAGCCATTCATCTAATCAAAAATTAGGTCTCGTGGCCGCAACATCAGCAAATGCACGGGCAAGGAGGGGAAGTGCACCCCTTGAAGCTGGTATCACAGAATCACCTGGGTTGGAAGGGACCTTTAAGGTCATTTAGTCCAACCATTAAAAAAACCAACCACAAACCATCGACATTCTCGACCCGTTCTCACCCCAGCCCCTGGGAGGTTCTGATCCTGCTGCTACTTTGGGATTTCAAGCCATCATCTCCAGGAAGCAGCTCTGAATGGCAGCAGTGCCTCAGCACCCCCTTACAGGAGGAGCAGGACTTCAATAACTGCATTGATTGTGCTCCCAGTAGCAGGGATTTAGGAAATCCTGGCAGAGCAAGACAAGAGGGAGGGAAAAAGAGGAAAGAAAGGGGGGGAAAAAGTCATGTGCACAATTCCCATTTCATTTTGATATGGGATGTCCCCACTTTCTCTCCTGCTGCCCTGAGGGGGCTGGGAGTGAGCCCAGCACTGCCAGCTCCTCTCTTACCTTCTCGTAGGTCCTGTAGAGGGGCAGGACATCCTTTTGCCATAGGTTGCCCAGAATGGGCCACGGGGCCGGTCCTGGAGGTAGCCAGCTTCTCTTCCTGCCGGTCCTCCAGCCCAGGAACCACAGGATGGAGAGGAGGAGGAGGGTAACGAGCACCATGGCTGATCCAGCATCCATCCTCTCCCTGTGATGCCGAGCAGTGAAAAAAATCAAGAAATTCCCCTTCCGGGGAGAAAATCACAGCCGAGCAGTGAGCAGAGAGGAGCCGAAACCCACCGCCTCTGCCCTTCCTTGGGCTCTAAATAAGCACAGCCCTTCCCGAGTCCCCGGGGTGGTCCCCCGTGTGTCCCCCCGCACTCCCCGGGCGGTCAGTGACACGGAAATGCTGGTTTGTCCTGGTCAAGCACATACCTGGCCCCACCGTGTTGTAACACCCATCTCAAAGGGCTGACACGGGGTGGTGGGAGCATTGCAAAACCCCCAGGCGTGCTTGGCGCTCCCCGCACCACGCTGCTGACTCACTTTTTGCTCAGATCTCCCTTTTGGTGGCACGTAATGGAAGAAGATGTCACTGTCCTGGAAAAGGCTTGTGTGTCACTTCCAGGTCATTGATTGTTTTGTTGGTGTGACAGTGCAGTGACCCAGGAGGGGATGTTCTTGTAGACATCAACTGGGGGAAGCCGGGAGCAAGGCACGCGCGGCTGCTCGGGTACCTCCTGGGTTTAGGTTAGGTGACAATTTTTCATCAAACTCCTTTCTGATGAAAAATGGGTCAGTCCTGGGAAAAACTTTTTTTCCTGAAATATTTTGGGGTTCCACTTGGGTTTTGGAGAAACGTCAACACAAGGTGTTGTGGTTGTTGCAGGTGTGGGGTCCAGAAAGTCCCCCATATTCTGGGCTGCATCCCCAGCAGCGTGGCCAGCAGGGCGAGGAGGGGGGATTCTGCCCCTCTGCCACTCTGGGGAGTTTTAAACAAAGAGGGGAGATTTAGGTTAGATATTAGGAAGAACTTGGTGTGAGGGTGGTGAGAGTCTGGCCCAGGTTGGCCAGAGAAGCTGTGGCTGCCCCTGCTGGTCTGGTGGGAGGTGTCCCCGCCCAGGGCAGGGGCTTGGAACTGGATGATCTTTAAGTTCCCTTCCAACCCAACCATTCTATGTCTCTGTGATTCTGTGCTACCTCTTCCATGGGCTCCTCCAGCCTCCTCAGGGCACCTCTCATGCTTTTGAGCATCTTGCTCTGAACACCAGCACATCTGGCTGCGAGCACATCTGGCATTGGCTGAGCTGTTACACCTCTGGTCGAGAGCGCTGGTAGCCCTTGGCCAAGAGAGCTGTTCTCAAGCTAGTTCCCAGCAAAGGGTGAGATTTTTCCTGGAGGACAGGTCTGGAGAAAAAGAGGGAGGAGGTTTGATTTCGTGCCAGTCTCTGCAGTGGAAGGAGACCCTCAGCAGAGGACATTGAGTGGTATTTTTTTGAGGGGAGCCTGAACTATAACCCTCACCCAGAGCACAGAGAGGCAGCATCCCCTGGTGTCCAGCCGCAGGATGAACAGCAGAGCCAGGACCCGGCAGGGATGAGGGAAACAGCCAGAACTTTTGCACTTGTAGCCTTTTTTGGCCACGTAGCAGGTGTGGGGCCAAGGATGATCAGCATCACCAGGCTCATCCCCGACAGGCCCCAGGGGGATGCTTTCCAGCCACAGTGTGATTCCTTGCACCAAATCTCTCTCAAACCACCAAAAAGCAACTGGCAATGACCCTTCCACAGCCCTGGGAATACTCTATTTCAATATTTCAGTATTTTCCTCCCAACTCCATGCTGCCAGGGGTTGGAGGGGGCTTCACCAGCACCCCAAGCCTTTGGGAGCAGAGGGTCATAGCAGCTTGAGGAGCAGCCCTAGAGTGATGCCAGGAGCCCCATAGCTGAGACCCACTGGAGCTGAGGCCAGGAGGTTACCGTGACTCACTTCTTTACCCCATCCTACCCTGTCCCTGCTCTTCCCATGGCTTGCTCTAAATTCTTGGCTGGGGTGCCCAGGAGTGGGGAACTTAGCTCGGGGAGGTGATGCAATGTCTTTGATTTTGGCAGAGGGGGTGAACAGCCTCTCAGTGACTGACACCATTTTTTCCATGGCAGCCAAACAATACAAAAGAGTCACTCGGACAACAGGAAAAGAAACAGCCATGGGGGTTAATTTAAGCTGCAAAGTGTAAATCCAATGGAAAATTCCCTCTTCTGTGGGCAAGCTCAGGCAGAGTCCGTGGACGCCTGCCTGGACACCGGTAGCATTTGAGTGTGACACTTAACTCATTGCTACAGCAGGTCTTTTGAAATTTGAACATCTCTAAAGCAACAAAAAAGCATTATTACACTACATTTTATTAATGAAACAGAGAAAACAAAAGAATCATCCTGGGCATTAGGAGTTTGTGAGTGCAGGTAACCAGACAAGCTGTTTTAACAAGAAAGAAGCATAGAATGGCTTGGGTTGGAAGGGACCTTAAAGCCCATCCAGTGCCACCCCTTGCCATAGGCAGAGACACGTCCCACCACACCAGGGCCATCTCTGCCAAGCTGCTTTCCAGCCTGGGTGGCCTCCAGCATGTCCTGGGACTGCTCCTCCCCAGGGGCAGAGCTCGGTGCTTCCCCTTGCTGAACCTCAGAAGGTCTCATAGCCCATTTCTCCCGCCTGCCCAGGTCCCTCTGGGTGGCAGCACCACCCTCTGCTGCACCAGCTGCTCCTCACACTGTGGCATCATCTGCCAACTTGATGAAGGTGCACCCTGCCCCATCATCTGGATCACTAATGAAGGTGTCAAACAAGGTTTCTAGAGGTTTTTGGTCCAACCGAGGACAGCCCTGCTGGGCTGTTACACCGTGAGTGCTTTCAGCCTGGCTTTGGGAGCCCACCCTCCCCCATAACCTCCATCAAACACCCTTCACCTTGAAGCCATTTTTCAAGGCTTAGTGCCCAGATCCCACCTTAGGCATGAAGCAAAATCTGCACCCACGGGTTCCCCTGACCTCGTGCATTGCCTCAGCTCTGCTGGCTTAGGCTAAGCCATTAACATTAACTCTAAGGCAATCAATACTATCCTAATGCCATTTTCCCCAAAGCTGGGACACTGGAAGGTGCTCTGCTCATCCCTGGGCCTCAACCACGCAAAATGAAGAACCTGTTAAAAAAGCTGCAAAGTATTTTAATCTCTCCCCCTTTCCTCCCTGCACAGCTCCGGCGGCCGTTTGCTGCGTAACCTGGGCCAGCTAATGACTAATTTGGGAGTATTTCTGGTTGCTTTTAATAACGCAGCAGTACTCACTGCTCTAGAGTCTGGCCGTAATTATAGGGCAAGTGTCACTTGTCATCGCAGTCATCTCCTCTCGCTGGGGTGCAGCTCCACAGCAGCGTGATGCTGGAGCCCCTTTCACACTCCTGAAGGGTCGTTTCTGGGGTTCGCTGTGGGATCTCTCAAGAAAATCCCATTTCACACCACTGACCACCCCAGACCTGCTGGGGTGTGTAGGGGAGGCACAGTTGGATTTGTTTCAGTATTACAAATGTGGGTTTTTTGGTCCCAGTGTGAGGCAGGAGAAGCCATGGTGCAGGTCCCCTTTGCCCGCTCGCCATGCTTGTGCTGTTGGTCCTCTCCTGTGTGTCTCAGCTGAGGTCCTGGTGGCTGCTCGTTGAAGACAGATGGCACCGGCGTGTTGTGGTCTTAGTCCTTGTGTTACCCCTGGCAGCACGGGCACTGAGCAGGGCCTTGGGCTTTAAAATACCTACAGCCTTTGAGGGGTCAGCACTGGAGGAGCATCAGGCTCTTCCTTCATCCCTCTACACATCACAGTCAAATCAAGCAGACAGCTCGGTCAGGTTTTCCATATGCCATAAGGCGGATGAGGCATTCTCCATTGCCAGCACGTTTCTCCTGGTCCTAAACTCCATGAAACATCTCCAAGGTCTCTGGGAGCCCTGTGGGGCACTGGGGACAGGTCCTGCTGCAAGCAGGGCTCCCGTGTCCCATCTTGCCACGCAGCAAGACATAATTAGAGCAAGAAGATGAAGCAATTCCCATTTTTATTCAATAGGTATCAACAGCTTCCTTCTAGTCTAGCATGGGTTTAGTTTTAATCCAGTGGCAGCAGCGGGTGTTCTATACAGCGGTGGCAAAGGAGAGCAGAGCACGGTCACAGCACTGGGAACAGCCCATGGAAAGGGAGATGGTTAATCAGGGACTGCCAGCCTTCGTTTAGATTCCTTCAGTGGCCAGAGAAAAAAGAGAGACAGGCATTTTGCCTGTTAATCAGAGTTTGCACAGAAGGCAAGGGAAGGCAGACTGTGTTTGAAGTGCCTGCAGGATCAATCCTGCTCCAAAGCGATGCGCATCAAAGGCGAGCTTGCCCTGAAGGTCACACAGCCTGGGACAGCCGGGTGTGAGGGCAGCCCAAATATCTATTAATATTTGGCCGGAGTCACACACTGGTAGAGCATGGTCCTGGTCTGCGGGGGCATGTCCCCCCCGGCTGCGGGGGCTGTAAACCAAATGAGCTGGATGAATCACCAAGGGGTGGAAAATCATCACCACCACAGGAAAGGATCTGAAGCGCTGAGTTTGTGACCGAACCGAAAAATGCGATTAAACTTTCCTATAATGTTTTAATTTTTAGTCTTCCACCCCCTTCCCCATGCTGCCGGTCCGATGTGGAGGGGGGGTGAGGAGCGAGAGGTGGGTTGTGGTGGATTTACAGCCACACCAGGCGCTTCCCGGACAGATCCTGAGTCCTTAATTACAGAATCACAGAATTTTCATGGTTGGAAGGGACCTTTCATCAAGTCCAACCACCAAAAAAACCCCAACCCAAAACCAACCAACCAAACAAAAAAACCCACCCCACACCCACCCACAAACAGACAGAAACCAACAGTCTCAGGCACTAGATCATGCCCTGAAGAGCCATGTCTACACGTTTCTTAAATACCTGCAGGGATGGTGACACCACCACCTCCCTGGGCAAGCTGTTCCAGGGCCTGACCACCCTCTCAGGAGAGTAATTCTTCCTCAGATCTAATCTAAACCTCCCCTGCCCCAACTTCAGACCGATTCTTCTGGTCCTGTCATTATTCCCTTGGGAGAAGAGGCCAATCACCACCTCTCGAAAACTCCTTTCAGGGAGTTGTAGAGGGCAACGATGTCCTCATATAGGACCTCATGTAGAGGGCAATGAGGTCCTCAAATATCCCTTCCCCTCCAGGTGACTCCCTGTGTGCCTCCTGGGGATACTTGGGGGAACCACGACTGTGGTCCAAAGCGAGCTGGCCATTCAGCTCAAGCTCAGCCATTCATTCTGGATCCATTTTTGGATTGATTGCTATCAGAACTACTGCATTTATTTGGAGAAATTGTCAACACCCAAAAAAACTGCTTTGGTTGAGGATGTCCTGCAGGGTTAAGTTGCCGGCCCGTGTGTATGTCTGTGTGTGTCTGTTGGAGGGGACTCCCTATATCTAATAACCCTGTTTAGACTGTGTCAAAACAAGAAGCATCTTGTCCTAATGGCAAGAAGCAGGAAAAAATGAGACAACAAATAGAAGTTCCAGGTGCTCAAAGGTCCATTCCCATTGTTGTGTGTGACTCCAACAGCACCGGGACACACGGTGCCCAGAGAGAACGCAAACCTCCCGTCAATTTTCCCCTCCTGGAACCATTCAGCTCATGTGGCTGAACGAGCTGGGCCCCAGCAGTGGCTCTGTGACGTCAGCAGCAGCTCTGTGACGTCAGCAGCAGCTCTGTGATGTCACAATGGAGCTCCAGGAGCTCCCAGACTATATCCAGGCCCACCGGGCAGCCGGCCTCAGAACCTCTGCGACCGTGTCGCTGCTGCCTTCGCCTCTCTCTGACCGCGAGCTACAGCAGCCTCTGATCCATCCTCATGGCCACGGCCCGAGACTTCGAAGCCACCAGCACCATGGATGGAGTCTGGGTGGGCACCTGGAGACCCCACCGCCCACGTGGTCCCATCATGGCCCAGTTCACCAGCCCGGGACCCAAGTATGCCGTCCCCGGCACAACAGGTAACTGCTGTGAGGGAGACGGCAGGGCCACCACCTCCGGGGCACACCGGCCACAGCATGGCCACTGCCTCCAGGGACGCTGGCCGCAGCTCCCTCCCCCTGGGCTCTCAGCCTCCCTGTACTGCACCCGGGCACTGGCTTTCACTGCCTCTGGGCAGGGCTCCTCTCACAGCCTTCTCTTCCCCAGGGCACCTGGATCACAACCCCACCAAGACGAAAGCTCCCGCCTACAGCATCCCCCAGGCTAAACTGCCCCCCATCAACAGCTGCTCGCCGGGTCCTCGCTACTTCGTGCCCCCGGAGATAACGAGGAATGGGAAGTACGTGGCTCCTGCTCAGAACATCTGCCGGCTTCCCAAGATAAAGACGGAGGTCACCCCTGGGCCCAGTGAGTACCGTTTCTCCGTCACAACCCTCAGCTTGTGCCCAGAGGGTTCCAGAGAGAAGCCCCAAAAGGGCTTAAGTGCCTCCTCCTCAGAGGGGGAGCCCCAAATTCACCCCTTTTCTCTGCTTCTCCCCTGCCCCAGGCGACTACGCCA
>BJBW01003614.1:0-34621 GCA_004320125.1 Scolopax mira
TCAACCCCTCCAGGGATGGGGCAGACACAGCTTCTTGGGACAACCTGGGCCAGGCCCTCACCACCCTCACACCAAACAAGTTTTTCCCCACATCTCAGCTCCATCTCCCCTCTTGCAGTGTCAAACCCTTCCCCCTCATCCAGGAGCTCCCCTCCCTCATCAAGAGTCCCTCCACAGCTTTCCTGGAGCCCCTTGAGGGACTGGAAGGGGCTCCAAGGTCTCCCTGGAGCCTTCTCTTCTCCAGGCTAAACCCCGCCAACTCTCAACCTGTCCTCATAGCACAGGAGCTCCAGCCCTCCGAGCATTTTATGGCCCTCCTCTGGTAAATACCTATGTAAGTTCAATCACCTTTGTTTTCTGGGCACCCCTGGGATGAATTAATAAATGCCAATGGTCATAGCAATGAGATGATGGTCCTGCAAACGTAGCAAATAAATCCCAACATGTACCTAACTGCAGGTAAAGGCACTGATCTGTCTTGTTCTCACTCATGCTACATCCCTATTTATACTACGTATGGGCCTTGTTTTTGTTTTGAACCTTTTGAAAGTGTGGAATTGCTTGCTGTCCACAACTCACAGAAAATAAGATTTTATATTTTGCCCCCTTCCTCATGAGCTGCTACAGGTGTAAGATTTCTCAACTGTCTGAGGATGGTAATTAGAGACACGAAATGCAGCAAGCTGGAGGAATAGAAACGGTCTGGGATTTGATTTGTTCTAGATGTAATTGAGATGGGCTTTACAAACTCCAAGCGGTAAGGCAGGGGTTAACTCCAGCAGCAGGTAAGGAGCAGCCAGGAGGAAATCAAATTCCACATGATAGAAAAGCCTGAGGGGAAATAAGAGAGGAGGAACCTCTCACAGGAAAGCTGAGAAATAAATCAATAAAGTAAGTAAAAAGCCGTTTCCAAGATGAGGCCAGGGCCACAAAGTAGGCTTGTGTCTTCTGTAAAAGGCAGAACTTAGACGGTGCTCACATCCCAGCTCTCCTGGCTTCTTGGACACCTCACTGCATTCCTCCTGGGTGAGATGACCTGTGCCAGAAGTTGTGATGAATTTTATATTTCCCCTTTCCCTATGCAGTCTAAGAAAACCTCTAAGAAGTTCCAGAGCTGCTGTAAATCCCTATGACCTCTTATAGCCTCCAGAGCATCCAGGAATGGCTAAATTTCAGGCTTTTGTCCTTCTGTTCCCCAGAAACATATTCTAATTGAAAGATTGAAAAAACATGTCATGGCCCTTATTCTCCAAAGAGATCTCTCTATGGGAGAGGCCGTTCATCCCATCCAGAGCCTCCTGGCATAAGGCTCTCCTGCCTCAGCAGAGTAGCAATGTCCTGAGAGCAGTTTCTAAACATCTTTTGAAGAATAATGTCTTTGAAACAAGGTTTTTAAAGAGGCATCAGTGAATTCCTTATGGTGGCTCAACATACCTGACAACTTTCTTAAGTGTTTTGTATTTATGAGTCTCTAATGTGTGGGCTTGATTCCCCCTTCTTCCTACTTCCCAGCAAAATAATTATAGTTATTAGGCTGTCTGCTCACCTGTTCTCTACTTTCATATTTGGCATCTCTATTGCTAAGCATGGCCTGCCTAGAGATTTTAATTAGCTTTGGATGAAATATTGTTCATTAATAAAACCTCAGGACAGTAAAACATATGCCAATTAGTTCAGGGTGCGGAGGGGAACAATACATACTGCTTACAAATAGGACTATTCCTTTATTTTTTTCTTTTAGGAGAGAATGCATCATGTTTATGAAGACTTTTTTAATTCAAATGTTAAGAGAAAAACCACAGAGCATTTCAGTCATTGCCTTGTGTTTCTTTGGCAAGATTTCTTATCTAAAATAGAACATAGAAGAAGCTGAGTATTTAATGCCTGATATTTTTCGTGCTCCAGTATTTTTCTGTAATAAGGGTGTCTTTGTAAAGATGATATAAAATGCAAGGCAGTGGTTTATACTCCATATAGCTAAGGAAAAGGTAGCAGGTATCCCACTTATGGACCTGTTAGGACTAAGTGCTGTGCAGATTATTAGAGAGTGTAGTGTGAGGGTGAGGAAGGTGCATCAGGGTCAGCGATGGTTGAGATCTGGGATGATCAACTTCTCCTTCTACATGATTTCTCCCAAGTCAGAATCAAGTATTTTGAGAGATGCTTTAGAAGCAGAAAACCCTCTGATTGCAGTTTACTGCCTCTTTGTAAAGCGCAGAGATAGTAAAAAATTAAATAAATAAATAAGTAAAAAAATATCTGGGTGGGTGGAGGAAATTTGATAGGTTTGAGTGTGGGGAGATACAGCCTGCCCGTAGCAGGACTATGGCTCTGATCTCACAAGCCTGCCAGCTGCCCAATTAGTAATATTTAAATTCAGCTCTACAGTGGTGGCGGGGAATTAAACCGTACAGGGACAGACCCGGCAGATCAGCAAGAAAAACTGCAAAGGAGCAAAGCAGGAACCTCAAAGGGCCATGAAAGGCAGAGCCACGAGAGGGAGCCCAGAAACCACAACCAGAGCCCAGCACCTCCTGCACTGGTCGCTCACTGCCTGTCATTATATATATAATTATAATTTTTTTTATAAATATGATTATATCTATAAATATGTTTATAATCTTATTTTCTACATAATTATATATTATACTTCATTATCAAGAGGCAGAAAACCCATAAGACCTACTGTTTTATATTGCAGCCTATTTAGTCTCATGAAGGTGTTTCATTTTCCACTAAAAAATAAAAGAGATAACATCCAGAAAGACCAGGTCTAAGTGTAATAATAGAGTTGGACTCCCAGAACTGACTGAGTGAGGCTTCTCCTCACCATACCTACTGTGGGAATTAATAAAACAGATTTTGTTTATCAATGCTTTTCTCAAGGCTGTGGTTTTGTGTACATATTGGGGGGGTAAAGATCAATGGTGCATTACTTCTCAGTTTGACTCTAGCTTTCCTTTGTTCACAGTCTAGATTACCAGTTATCCTAAAACCATCTGAGTGGTTCTATCATTAGGATTTTCTTTTAGGGTTGGTTTGGAGGAAATTTTTTTTTCTTTTTAAAAAGTTTTAGATAGAAAAATATTTATTGCTTCCAAAATGTCATTAATTTCAGTGGTGTTATTCCTGACCTGTGCATTTGAAGTTCAAATAAATATCTGACTGATGCTGGTTTCCCAATTATGTGGTTGTACTTTTCCTTTTAATCGAATCCAATTTTCTGCAACTTGCTGTGATTTAACAGCAGAAACAGCCAAATAAAAATATAACCCTTCTAGAACCCAGCAGTACTTTTCAAATTTATGCCAGATGGAAAAACATTATTTCTAAAAATCTTATTCTTATCTGTTGTGAGGTAACTATGGGTAGGAATTCCTAAAGAACTTCAAAGTTCTCCTGAATTTAGAAGTTATTATAGTGAAACACACCAGATGTCTATTTTGTTTCTGTCACTGTTGCAGCAACAGCATCCACAGGCTTTGATTTATACTCCTACAGCCTCTCAGGAGAGTGGTTGGTTTTGCTTTCAGAAGAGCTAATAACATTTTCAAGTCAAATCAGATGTGAAGCTGCTCAGCATTACTTCAAACCTGTAACAAACAGCAATTTATGCAGTTAAGATTAGAACTAGAAACTCCTGGTCTCATGACTGGGCAAATTTGTTCTCCATTAATGCTTCACAGTCAGCATCTTTGCAGCTTTTGCAGGAGAAATCATGTTTTTAAACCTAAGAATCTCTAAACTTCACTATTAGACATGTCTAGAACCCTCCTTACCATCTTGTGAGCTGGATGCGAGAGAGACAGGGGCACAGAGAGAGAAAGAGAGAATTCAGATCATGGATGTTGAGGAGAAACCCAAGCTCTGAGCCGGCCATGGAAGATGGCCAAAGCCATGAGACATGGAAGAGTTCCCATCTTCAACTGCAGAGCTTCATTAACGCAGCATTGCAACCAGCCAAATTATCATTCGGTCAAAGACTGCCCAAAATACCTTGTTAGCTCCACAAATAAATATATGGTGTGGTCTTTAAAGCATTTGATTGAAAATCAAGATTCCCTGCACCCTGAAGAATGCTTTTTACCTTTAAATCTCAATGTTGTAGTCTAGATCACTTTTGGTGAGTGTTTGGAGAGTCCTACCACAGTGGGATTCCAGCCCCTGAGGGAAATTCCTGGCACTGCCACAGGACTACCTCTTTCCTCCATGAAGGCAGAATCCCAGCCCTTCCGAGCGATGGCAAACTTCCCAGGATGGACCCAGAGTGGCACCTGAGAAGAGCTGAGCACTCAGGAGCTCCCAAGTTTTGACCTGCAGGCAATTTCATACCCACATACGTGATTAAGCCCTCCCAGTTATTTTTACCTTGTTAATGTAGGAAGAAAAGGGGTGGAAAAAAATCCTCTTCCTAGGCTCCCTTTGATTACGCACACTCTGAATTTCGCGTTCCATCTTCTAAAAAAATCTGCTATCAGCAATGTCAGGAAAAAGCTCCTTACTCACCAAGGCATTTTACTGGGACTTGGCAGAGAACTTCCTGTCATTTGTCATAAATCATGAAAAGCTGACAATAATTTAGCAAGGAGGAGAAAGACAGAATTAAGTCTCAGGCAAGCCACCTGGGAAAAAATTTTGAGATATTGGGGAACTGAGCAGCCTCAGAACAGAGTATTTTTTGCCCTTTTGACTCATAGGCTCATGAGTCACTTCTCTGTCTTATCACAAAGACTTCTAGTTGACAGCAATGGCCTCTGTGTAATTCACCACCTTTAATAAAGAATAACTGAGCTCACAGGACATACCTAAAATTCAGAATTTTTCATAATTCACATACTGTTTCATGTAAGCTTCTCGCTGTTGTCCAGACTGCATTTAAAATTCAAGCTGTGAAAAAAGAATTTCACCTCCCGAGTAGAGAGGCACCGTGTGAATTTGTACATTATGGTTCCAAATCTGTGTGTCCTGCCAAAAGCCATCCTTCTCTTCAGAGTTCAACAAACCATCACTTTTTATTAAAGTGATTTGCATCTCTGTGCCTCTAAAGTCATTCTCTCTAGCATCTTGAGTACACAGTCGGGATGACTTGCTCTGTAAATTGATTCTTCTCAGGGAATCTGGGAGTTGATTCACCTTTTCTAACAGGTCCCACAATGTCTGGTTTTGTGATGAAGGGAACTTGCATGTTCTACTTCACTCCCAAGCTCACGATTCTCTTTCTGTGTAATGAAGACATTGGTTCTGTGCTGCCTCCCAGCAAGGATAAATTTGCTGTGGTGGGTAATCAGGGGAGGACTCCATAAAATACATCAGTGAAAGGATCTCCATAAGCTACAAGGTGAGGACTCCATAAAATCTGCAAAGAGATCTCCATATGATGGAGGGTTGAGGCATTATGTTGGATTCTGGACGGTATCAGAGAGTTCGCTGATTGCAACTTGATGATCTTTATCTAATAATGTGAAAAAAAGAATGTGAGATGTATCAAAAATCAAGAACCCTTTTATAACAGAGATAATGTTGTATTAGTACAAAATATAGGTAACACAACTGAGCCAAACACACCTATAGAAATTGTTAGTAGCAACGAAAAAGAAAAGTAACAATAAAAGCCATTCAAAATATGGTGCAGAAGTACTCTCTCTGCATAGGGTAGGTAGAAAACCATAGAAACTCCAAAATACATAGAAACATAGAAAATATATAGAAACATAAAAAATAGAAATTCCTATGCTTTCACCGGAGTAGAGGCAGTTGGTATGAATAGAGTTGGGGAGAGGTGTAAACAGCCAATTACTAGATCATGCACAGGAGCTATATGCTAAAAAATAATAAATATAAATGCAGGTAGTCATTTATGACTGCTGGAGCAGAAAATATGTGCACCACCCCTTCAGTGTCTCTAATTTGACCCAAAACTCAAATAGTCTTGTCAGGCCTTAAGAACTTTTAAAAATAAAATCAAAACATTCAGCTGGTAGTACAGATTGATTTTTTTGTGTGGATGTAGACAGGCACGCAGCACAGTGCATTACCAGAGCCCCCAAACCAATGTTTCCATTGAATTTAAGCAGCACATAGAGCCTTGGGCTGGCTTTATCTCCAGAGGTTGGATACCAAGACATAAAGAAATTATCCAGGGGAAATTCAGCTCAGCTGGGGCACATAACCAGTTCTGGGACAGAATGTGCTGTTTCTATATATGAGCCAGAGTAATGTGCCGTTCTCTCTAGCATCAATTCTGACTACTTTCTGTAAATCACTGAGCTACGCTGAAGTCAGTGGAGTTACACCTTTTTGCAGCAGGGGAGATCTGCTTGGCTGGCCAGAAGCTGTTTTCCTTCTAGAGAATATCTTCTGTTCAGCTTCTTTGGAAGCCCTGTGGGAAAACGATAAGACATCAATGCAAACTGCATAATTTTATTATCATTATTATTATTTATCTTAAAGCATGTTTATTTGGAAAGTGGAAAATTTCCCCCAAAAGACACTGCTGTTAAGCAATGCATTAAAATAGAAATTCACATAAAAAAATCCAGCGATCCATACAAGCCAGATTAATTGGTTTCCTTCTCTCTTTTCATTATCTGGATACAGTGCAGTGCTGGCTTTGCCCAGGCAGTCAAATAAAGTAACTCAGCACCATAACTTAAGCATTGCTGCAGAAGAACATCTGTGATTTGAAGACCATTCTAATTTCTCGTTATGCTTGGACATTAAAATAACAGGGTCTTAAAATTACAGCACAAATGGAGTGCCTCATTTAGTTCCCACTCAGTGTATATAGAATTTTATATTGTAAAACCAGTAGGATGTTCCAAAATGACTGGTACGTCTTCTTGGAGAAAAAGAGGTAGAGCCATCTTCCATTGCACTATGTACTTTCTTCAGAATAACACAGTAGAACAATGAATTTATTTTGGTAAAATGTTGTCTGGTAGTTGGGGGAGTTCTGATGAAGCAGCAGCAGCCCATTTTTAAATTTTCAGCCTGAAGTATTTTGGAACTTTTGACTGGTTTTGTCATCAGTTAATATAGTGCAGTCTCAGGCAAAAGAGAAGCTGCAATGATGATGCTTTGAGTGTTTCCACAGACCTTTCAAAGAAAAGATGAAACCAGAAGTTTCCCAGTGTGGAAGGTCCTGTCTCACATATTTGCCACCAAATAAGACTTGAACTGTGTGTATGTTTTTAAGTTCCATATTTTCTTGGCTAGTGTTTTGCTGGTCTGAGTCATCTAACAAAGCTTGCTACACTGAGTTTGGATTCTCTAGATGATTCTGTTCAGGAACTATATCAGACATCCCTGAGCCATCTCTGTGATGGAAGGAGAACAAAGCAAAGCAGGCAGCAATGTATGTCCACGTGGGAGGGCAGGAAGTGTTCATTGTTGTGTTATTTTTATTCTTCTAAAAAGAAGAATACTTTATCTGCCATCTGCCTTAAATCCATTGTGTGTTCCTAGTCTGTATTTTTAAGCCCATTTACTTGTGCTTATGCTTGTCTTTACTAAGCTGTAAGTGCCATTTTCAGCTTGCATTTCTCATGGCTAATGAACTTTTCTGCCTTTTACAGTTAAATCCGCTTTGGTGTATGCATAGAAATGTGCTTGAAGGAAGGAATGGACTTGCTGGTGAGGAAAAGATCATATTTTATAACTTGAACTCCTGTGACTTTGAAGGAAAAATGCTTGGACTCAAGGGACGGGTCTGCTGAAAGCTGCCTGGATGACCTTAGCCAAGATATGTGACATTTCTGCTCTTCACACTTCAGCCAGTGCAATGGGACTGACAGTACTGTTCTTCTCCCTTCCTGCACTTGAACTGTTGACGGTTTTTTGGAGTGGCAGGGTCCCTTGCTGTGTGTTGGCACAGCAGCAGAACCCCTGGCAGTGCCACAACATACATTTTTAGCAGAGTTGCAAAAATTGTTTGCTGCTGCAGGACAGAGCTGCTCTTTTCCTCCAGCTTACCCTTATGCGTTGCACCTAACCCTACCCAGAAAACATGACTTTACCTCAAGGCACCAGGTTCTCCTTTCCTGCTTATGGCAGGGAGATGAAAACTGAGGTCTTCGTTGTCTTTATGTTGAATACCTGAAAAAAAAATAATTCAAAATATATTGCCTTGTGAAGCATCCTCCTGATGGCAATGGACCACATTTCAGAAGTCAGAAACAGCCAGATTGCATTACCCCAAAACCTACCCCCAGGCTGTAATAAACTCTATGAGGAGCATGAATGTTTCAGGTTGGTAAGAGCCTCTCCAATGGTTTTACGATATCTACTCTAAGGAGTCTTCCCAGATAAACACTATTGATTCCCCAAAACTCATGCACATCTTCATCCAAGGACAGGAAGGATTTTTTTGTGTGACCATGGCACGATGCTTTAGCATCAATACATTCTTTCCTAGACTAAATGGAGGTCATGCTCTTCTAGTACATATTGTGAATTTTGTTCAGTACTTTATGCAATGGCTGGGTTTTGGGCTATTTTTGTTGCCCAGACACTACCCATAGCAAAAATAGATAGCGGCAGTCATTTTTAATGGAAATTATTGGAGATTAGTTTGCAAAATCAGACCACAATCTTGCCAAAAATACACCCCTCAGAATCCAATTTGCTGCTCACAGACCCATGAAGAAGTCATTTGCATTGTAAAATAGGACTTAAAGCACAATATTAGTGTCTACTGCTGACTTCTAATCACGTAAAGCAAGTGAAGTCTTTCAAGACTACTTGTTGCTTCAGTCAGCAGGATCAAAGGTATTGTGTGCTTTGCTAAAATGCTGTGAAACATTTCTGGGAGTGGGACTGTGTTCTGAAATGGCACATTTTATCTGGACACATTGTGAGACCCTCCTACTCCAGTCTGTTCTGGCACCAGATCGTTCTGTTACTGGAGCCCAGTTCTAATATGATGTAGGAGATGCAGCAGAAGCCTCCTGACTCAGCACCTTTCTTCCATCCCTGGCAGATGAGTCAAAGCTAGAGCTGAACATTGAATTGATGATAAGAGCATGCCCAGAAAATCCTATACATCTTGCTGTAAACACAAGAGAAAATGGGTAAGTCACAGCTGATAAATAATTAATTCCTTGCTTAGATTGGTTGAGAGGCTGGAACCAGCCTCTCAATAGCACTGCAGTTCAATAATTTGTTCCCTTTCTTCGTTGAAATCAGTGACTGAAAGCAGAGAACTGAATCAAATACAGTGACTAGAGGAAAAGCCTAGAAACTAAAATGAACCTACCTCCCAGTGCAACGCTCCTACAGTTATTTGGTGACTTGGTTTTCCTCATACTGCTGTATGAGGAAGAAATAGAAATGTATTACTTGTCTACAGAATCATTATAATATCATTCTGAACTATCTTTCTAGATATATCCCAAGACTCAACACAGGTAAAATGAGGCCAAAAATCCCCATCAGGCCCATTTGTCCCACATGTGTTTTCATTCCCACACTAAAGAAAGCTCAGTCCATTTCCTGGTGCACTTACTGCTTCTTCTCAGTGTGGCCAAAAATTAGTCACTTTACTCCACCACAAGTATGTGATCTGGTTACAGTATTGGCTCATGTTTACTTTAGCAAGCAAATCACAGAGACACTCTAATCCTTGAGTGCTTCCATCAACATTTTTCATGTCAGAGGAAAAAAACGAACCTACAGACTTTTAAAATGGGTAAATATACATAGTGCACAACATGTGCTGTTCCAAAAGGTTGAGAGCCATATGACTGATAGATAATACTGTTCTTTTCCTGTTCCAGTTCTGTACTATGAAAAACTAAATAAATGTTTGAAAGAAGAGTATTCCTATTTTTAATGCAGTAGGATAGAATCACACCAGTCTTGGTTAAACTTAGCTCTCTCCATGTACCTAGGCTGCCGTTCACCAGCAAAGTACTTACACTTGTGTTTGACTTTGACTTCCAAATACATCAGGTCTATTTCACATCTGAATATTTGCCAAAATGATGGCCCAAATGAATAGGTCTGGGATGATCATCAGAGTTCATCAGAAGGGAACTGTATTCTCCTTTTTTCACTTGTGGAGAACAGCTTCCTAGATGTGGAGGAGAACATCTTTTCCCTTTAAGAATACTGGGAATTAAGGAAAGAATCTTAGTCAAAATCAGAAGAAGAAAATTAAATGGCAACCCTATTAGGGAAAAAATAATACAGATCAATCAAAGCATGATTGCCTTTTAAATCTATTTAACTATACATACCTTGCAACTCCAGTAGAAATATCACTTTGATATTTGTTTTTCATTTCATAATAAAATAGTGAGGGAATGTAGAAATTTTTCCTGACAGAATTTAGAAATAAGAAATCTCTGAAAAGCTCCTATCATTTTGGCTGACTTTTGTGTATATAGTATATAATTTTTCTTTCTCACAATCTTGTGCAGAAAATTTCTAGACAATGACTTTTGTTTTGCAAATACAGAGGAAAGCATTTGCTATTCACTGATGGGAATTTCTGCCTTTTCTTCTATTTTCTTCCTGTCTGCTGATGAAAAGCAAACTGAAATCTGTTTTTGCTACAGTGCACACTCACAATTAGAAAGTCAAGCACGTTTTGGGAAACTGAAGAAGCAATGCAATCTATAAAGCAGGCTGCCTTCAATAAACTCAGTAGTTGTGCCACAAATATCACATTGAAATTCATCCCACTTAATTTAATTCAGATGAAATATTGCCTTCCTAAAGCAATGCAGCATTTTTGTTGCTACACGCTCTTCTCTTTCTTCTGTCCTCTTGGCCATTTGTGGCTGTTAAGAATGAGCCAAAGATGCCGACAGTCCTTCATTCCCTTAGCTTTCCTCAAATTCATCAAATTAGCTTAAAATTGGAGGAAATAATAGCTGGCTAAATGCAACTCGTGTGTATGGTTTGTATTCAGCAGCAATTTTGCCCTTTTCTGTGGCAAAGTCCTGCCAGCCTTATTAATGCTGTAATTGATTTAATTCTATAGGAAGTCAAATTATCTTCAGGAGCAGCTCTTCGAGGAAGTCTGCAGCTCTTTGCTGTGAGCTGAGAGTCAAATCCAGGACCATGTGTCCCCCAGGGGAAGAAAGCTAGCAGAAATTGTCAGTAAAAACAAAATAACATCTTTTCCATGGTGTGCTTCTGGAGTGGTTTCTTTATACCTGTATCCAATTGGGAGAGAGGAGATTTATTATAAAACAGGCAGTCTTCCCTGAATGCACAGGGAGAGCATTATTCTACCCCAGAATAAGGTAGAAATTTATAGAATAAATATTCTCTACAGGAGCAGGCTGAGCTGGGATAGCTTGTGAAGCCCAAAACCTGAGCTGGATTTTGGTACCTCCGCAGGAGGTATTTTTTTCATCAAAACTTAATACAATGATGTGTGTGATATACAGAGCTGATGCCCAGCTGTAAACTGCTGGTAGCAATATGTTTGCAGAACCTGGCAACATCCCTCTCGTGGTCCAGATTCTGCCGTCAGGATCTCTCTTGTGAGGTCCATGGAATGATCTTTGTTGATACTTGTGTGATTGCTGCTGGATCTCAGCCCGTGGAAGGCATCCTGGATGTAGTTAGCAAAGGAGCTGGTTGGAGATTTTCTCATGAAATGGGCTTCCGTTGGAAAATCTCAGCTTCTCAAAACCCAAACTTTTCGTGGGAACATATGTACCACATTCAACAAAAATGGTATTCCTGGTCACAGTGGGAAAAAGGGGAAATAAAGAAAAAACATGGAAAGGAGGGGGGAAAATTCTTCACTGTCCCAGAATGAGAAGTATGAAAGCTATTGATATTTATATGAGATGCTGAAGTCTTTTTCCAATAGTTATTTCAATGCAAGAGAAATAATGCAAAGGCAAGATGAGCCTCTAGTCCTTGATAAAACCAGGAAAACAAGTTTTCTCTTGATTATAATGATATTTCTGTATCGTCTTCTCCTCGTTGTACTTTTTTTTTTCAGAAGCACATCAAACTGCTCTCTTCACCTCTTTCTGCATAGGTTTAACCAGGCATGAAGTGGTAATAGGAGTGCCAGTATGTATTTTTCAAGCTTAATTAGTGGTCATAATAAACTTCAAAATTCCTGACAAGATTGCTTTTGTGCAAGTCAATATTATCGTCTTGTTCAGACTAGAGCCTGAAACACAAAATCACTGCAGACATGAGTTTTAGCAGATAATGTTGTCGTGAAGGTGGGACGTGATACAAGTGAGGATTCGGGCAGTGATTTCAGAGACTAAGGAACTTTTAAGAGCAGAAAACCCTCTGTAGCTCATCCACTTCGTGCACCTTCTAGTGAAAGCTGGCTCCCCTGCTTATTTAGGAGCTGGAAGAAGAATTAGTACATAAGAAACATAGGAAAAAATCCCAAACAGAATAACGGGTGTGATTAACTACAACACTTCAACTTTCTTGCAAAATCCTAGCTCTCAACTCTATATATGGTTTGATCAAGTTTGAGTTATATATGACAAAATCCCACTTTGGATTCTACAAATAGCCTAAGGGTGTGAAGTGACTTATTTTACAATGGCTTCCATGAATTAATCAGAGATGTTAAATGCCCAGGGACACAAAGGTATGCAGGAATTTAGTTCCTATTTAGGTGTTTAACTCCTAAAATCAGTAGGCAAATAAAGATACTCATATCATTAAATACTTGAAAGTTTGGACTTAACTTTCTTAGTCTTGATGAATCCCTACCTAAAACATTAAGTGGCTTGTCTACAACACATGCAATGTGGAATAAGAATTAAAAGAACACGGGTATATGAACAAAAACCTCCGCAATAAATCACCTGCAGCCATTCAGGCTTAAATTACCTGAAACAAGGGCTCCCCTTAGCGAGGTGAGGGCACCCACATCAGCTGCTTCTCTAGGAGACAGAATGAGCAATTTCAGAAAGGTATTTAAAAGTTACTAGATATTGTATAATGCCAAAATCAAACTGTTTTGAGGAATACTTATAGCTCAAAAAAAGGCCATCTGGTGGCAGAGCTCCCCAGGGTTTTAAAAATAGCACGCCTCATTCGCAGACACAGTTCCTTACGTATTCACATGCTGATTAACCATCTGATTTGTTAGGCATTTAATTCTGACAGCTGCTTTGCAAAATTTAAGTGTGTGCGTTAAGCACTCATAAAAACACTTATGGACATTATTGTACATCGCACACTGTATGTGCCAGGCAAAAAATTAACATAACTGGATTGTTATTGTCTCCAAGCAAAAAGTATTATTAGAACAACTGGAACATCTCCAATTCTTTAGCCAACCACGCTCAGTTCCCACTGCTAATAGGATCTTGCTCGTTTTAGAATCCAGAAGCAAGACATATCACCAAGAGCAGAGTGTGCACATAGGTCTAAATGCTGAGAGAATGGCTTAGCTATATAAATGCCAGATCAAACCCTTGCCATCCCAGAGGGATTTGCTAGGAAGTCTTCATCATTCTTGGGTAGATATAACAGAATAGCGGTGGTAACCGAGACTTGATGATGTTATCCTCCTCAATATGCATTTTTGTGAAGTCTCAGAACACTGTTAGTAAGATGTAATCAATTCTTTCTTCTAAAGTTTGGGCTTACTTTCACAGAGCAGCACATGAGGGGTTCATAAACTACAGGCTGGTTTTGTAACACCATTGCTTTCATGGACACTTGAGGGATCTGGCAGTGAGGGAGAACATCCATTAATGGCAGTAAGAAAAGCCACACAGTTGTCGTACGCTTGGCTCTGCGCACCTTGTACATGCTCATGTTTGCTAGAAGATTTCAGAGTGCAGTATTTATGCTTTTGGAGCTGTACTTCCCTGTGCAATCCTGGAAAATTCCCCAAATCTACACTGGAAAGTGTAGTCTACCTTCCTTTTCACTCCTAACAGCCAGTTGGGTGAGATATCCTTTACTTGGTGCACCTGGCCAAGGATGTTGAGGCACTCAAACTGTTTTATCTGCAGCTGAAGACCCAGTCTCAAAAATCCCTTCCTCTTTATTCAAAGACAGCAAGGTCAGAAGCGGGTTTACTGCAATCTTTCAGACAACAGAGGTCAAAAAATAAGGCTGCAGGTAGTTAACACCACTGCTTGCACTGCAGCCACAAGTGATTAGTTTGCTGTAATGTCTGAGTCCACGCTACATTGTTCATAGATTTTCATTGTCTTGAGCTGTCTGAAGCTGGTAGTATATATTACAGGAAGATATATCAATGGGATAAACAATGTCAGTGGGAGCTTGAGCAAGTTATGTGTAGAAATTCAGAGAGAGGGGATCAATATCACTTTTAATGAACAGCTCTTTTTTATAATATTGGTCTGCTTTTCCTTCTTTCCCTCCTTCTCTTCTGCTGTCTGTCTCCGAATTGTACCAGTCAGTAAACCTGTGCTGAAGGAAGATATGGATGATGTGGATGATATTATCACACAGCACAACAATAACCAGGATCAAGGCTCCAAATGTCGACTGGAAATAACATCAATGGCCATCACACCAATATCCTTCCCTCTCTTAGGCAGTCTCCAATATATTTCCTTCTCTTTACAGACTCCAAAAAGGCTGCATGGTTTTCTCCATTAGCAGCCTCTACATTTCATCGATATCCTAACCCCTTGTTTTTTGCTTCCTCCCTCCCTAGTGGTATGATAAGGGATTTTGGTTTTGTTCTTTTCCTTACTTTCTGCCATGATCTAACAGCAAACAAGTCATACCATCAAATGTGCACACGCTTTAAGCAAAATATTAGTTAATATTGCGTTGTCCCTGAAAGTCAGTTAAAACATCAACGAGGAACACAGCGGTCAGCAGGCTATGGTTAGCTAAAAGGAACATTTTGAAGGTGCTAGTCTGGGGAATATTGGACTCGCTCTCATTTTCCCTGATTTAATTACACAGTAGAAAATCATGTCAATCAGCAAACAATACAGTTGGCAGTTCCCCACTAGTGCAGTTACAATATACTGGGAGGATAATAAAATGTGGTTAATAAAATACAGTTCAGAGATGAGCATAATTATAATTCAAAAGACAAAATTCTCCACTCATACTGACTGTTATTTATAAAGATCCAAACTGTAAGACTGTGTTTCAATTATCCCTCAGTGCCAATGAGATAGGAAATAAATGAGACTTTATCTTAGTGATGCAGAGTAACAGCATCATCCATCCCACCGAAATTACTGCTGCAAGACATGAGCCAGACGCTGAACGGTGCACAGCCTGATGTATGGCAGGGGAGCTAACCTGAATTTTGGGAAACAGCAAGGTGAGGTGTTCCTGGCCATTCCTCTGTAACTGCTACATGTGTCTAGGATGTTTTGGCTCTCATTCTCCCAGATGCAGCTGGGTTGAGGGCAGTAAGGTGAGAAGATCTGCTTTATCCAGGCTAAAAATATCAATCTGTACCTGTCCAATCAAATAACATCAGTACGTTCATTCTAGGGAACACAGTAGATCACAAGATACACACCAAATTAGCTAGCCCTAAATTTGTGTTTGATTCTAAGCCTAGAAATGGTTTATATTATTAAGAAGCCCAGTAGTAATTTTCTTTCCACCTGTGGTTAATGGTCTGAGCGACTAATACTTCGCAGGCTGTTGAAAAAAGGAAACCAAAAACAGAGTATCCAGAAGTTTTGCCTTCCTCCCTCACTTCAAATCCAGTACTCAGTTTTGTTTTCCCTTGTATTTTGTTGTATCCCCAGGCTGCGAGTTAAAAATCCAAGTCGTGCACTCACAGAATTTCAATCAGACATGGGACGGGAGGGATTTGGGAATTCAGGTCGGAAGGTAGCAGATGCTTTCAGCTAAAGGTCTGGGCAAGCTGGAACAGATGCCAGTTTGTTCACAGAGCCATTGTGTGCTGGCACAGAGCTGGCATTAGGCAAATGTTCCCACCTTCACAGACAGTCACACGGAGTGAAATCCCATCCAACCGAAGCCTGTGGGAATTTTACCACGGACTTCTATGAAGTCATGTTTCTTCTCCGTGGCACTCCGGTCCTGAATCACAGCCCTCTTCTGCATAAAGAGTTTGCTCAATCCATTAGCTTTCTATAAACTTATAATTTAATATAGCAAATGCAGCCAAATATTTATGATGATGTTGCAATGGTAATTGCATAGACTGCTCCTCTGTGGCTTAGGAGGAGTCTGCCAAAATATCATTATTGTTAATTAATCAAGTCTGTTTTGAGCCAACTTCTGCTCCCACTGAAATCAATCGCATACATTTCAATAAATTCAGGTTCTTGAGAGTCTGGCCTTCTTTACTGCTAAACTCTGTATTTCTTTTGTTTCACTAAGCAAGGTTGCCTTTCCAGCAATTCCTAAGATTTCTTCTTTATTTCAGCAAGTTTTATCAGATCAGCTGCAAAAGTCTGAGGCCAAGCTCAGTAAAGCAGGCTGGGGTTACTTTCCTGTATTGAATCTAAGGGGTTTCCATAACATACCTGTCAGAATAGGGTTTTGTTTCACCCATTTTGAACTTGCTACGGAAAGACACAGACATTAAAATGGGTGGAATATGCTACACACTTGGGCACCACCGAATAAAAGAGTTGGGTTCCTGACTTTGGATAGACTTTGAGGTACAAATACCCAATGCTTTAATCCTTGGAGGCTTTTGAGCTATTACTGACCATTGGTCAAATGCTCTCGGTGTCACTACCAAAGAATTTTATTTAAGTCTTGTGAGTACCACACTGTACCTCGTTTGTAGGCAACTAGAGCATTTCCAGACTCAAAATTCTGCCAACACAGCTCTTCACACATATTACAGCAATACAAACAGAAGAAGAGATAAAGGAGGAAATCATAGATTTGTTTGAAATTGTTTTCACTACGAACGTTAAACACCCTAGTTCAGGATACAGTCATCTAGGAGGACACTGTGTTTTTTGTTTCTGGGCTGCTTTCTGGCATGAGGTGGCATCTGGTCAGGCCACAGACAAGCTCTCCCAGCAGGTGATCAGAAACAGAAAAGCTGCACAGATCCTGTTTCTAGGTACAAATATGTTAAATGAAACCCAAGGAATTCACTTCCCACCCTTTGTGTGCTGTCTCCTCAGGGTGGAATCCACTCTTGATGCAGAGACTATGCAGCAGTAAAGGCAAATCCAAGGACTCAGCTGAAGAATAAAGCACAGAGCACTTCTGCTGGTCTTTAGTGGTGAATTTAAGGCAAGTAATCAGGACCTTATGAACTGCTGTGTCAGTAAGAACAGTGTCCAAGCCTGCCACAACTAAAACACATACCAGACAAAAGGAGCAGCAGCAGTGAGTTATGGAAACACTGGGAGAAAAAAAGTCTCTTCCTAAACTCTTGAGTTTGAACTTCAATTGATTGTTTATTTTATTTATTTTAAAAAATAAACAAACCCTCATGATTATAATACAGAATGTTTATTTCTCAAAATGCTTTCTTCTTTTCCCTCTATCCCCCTAATGCCTTTGGTGATGAGGCATAAAAGCACCCCTTGAAGTCCTCCAATGGGTCATGAATACTTTTTTCTCCTTCCTGCACTAGAAACTGCATTCTTATAATTCTCTTACATGCCACTTCTTAGATGGCTTACTTGATTATTCATCTGTTGGAGCTCTAGCATTGTAAAAAGTGGGCCATTACCATTTCTGCCCTGCCCTCCTATGTGATAGTACAGGAAAGGGAAGGGCATAAAATTCCCAGCTGTGTTTGGATGGCACTTCTTGATGGTTTTGTACAGACCAGAATCTCCTCCCCTCTTCTACATCTACTGCTGAATCACACAGTTAAATAGTGTAAACCATCTCACCTAGGTTTATTTTAGTTTTTAATACTGGCTATACTTTTTCAGCTTTTTGTGCTCTTCTACTTCCCCTAAATCTGCTAATAACTTCTTACCTTTTCCTACAAGCAACAGTGATGAAGTTTCCAAGAGCAGCCAACATCTTTAATAGCCAGTGGACAAGATTATGCATCCTCCCTCTAAAGATGCATAGGAAGCAGCCAGGAGGTTAATGTTTTAATCAAAGACAGATGAGAGCACCTTGTCTTAAGCCACCATCACTTGGGTTCATGGAAAGGAGGCACTGGCATTTGCAAGATAACTATTTCGTTTATCAGAGCTAGACAAATTGGATTTATTTGCACTTTGGACTTACCCTGACCTTACTAAAAATAAAATACTTTGCTATGCAAAGTCAGTTTAAGAGAAGCACCTGATTTTTGGTGATGTGTAGAAGAATCCCACTGGCAATTTAAATTGCAGGCAAGTTGGATGTGAAGCCCTGCACTTGACTGGAATTAAGACAAGGAGAAACTGCAGTGTTTGTTCTGGATGTTTTTCAAAACCAGTGATCAAATGGTGATGGAAAGAGACTTGAGCAGACTTTATGACAATAGTTGGGAATCTGTCCATTGACTATCATATACTGAGAATCAAATTATGTCTTAGAAATTACTATTGACTGTACCAGATCCACTTCTAAAACCTGCAGTGATGATTGTTTAGAGCTCTACAGTAATTGCAGCATTACTATTGCAATTGTTGGAGTGGTTATGCAGTTATTACAGTATAATCCAGAGACACCAAATTAAATCAGAGTCCACTGTAAGGTCTTATAAGAAAAACAGAAGAATTCTGCCTAAGAGTTTGTAACTAAAAGGGCTTTTCAGTCTTGGCAATCCACGTTATCAGTATGGCACATATATATAGAGGACGGTGAGCAGAAGATGGCTATTTACAAGGGTTTCTCTAAGATGCAGTCTCAATACACCTCTGTTGTATGGTATTTTTTACTCTAAGTCCTTCAAACTTTGCACACTTTGCCTGCAGAAATAAGGACAATAAAGATCTATGAGCATACAAATACCTGACAGGTATCACATGCTTTGGTAGAAGTGGGTTAAGGGCGCTCCAATAGTTCTCATCTCTCCATCCTACTGCTGTCCTGGAGCCTCGCAACATTGCATTGGACACCAAAATTCTCATGGGAATATTGGGTAAGATGGGAAATAGGGAGAAATTTTCTGTAACAGATGGAAAAAAGAGAGGGTTTTGGAAAACTAAGAATTTTAACCCTCTATGGATGAGGCAGGAGATTTGAGGACTAAAAGATATCAAGCTGAATAAATGTCAAGGATGTTGATACAAGAAGCTTCACGTCGATGGAAGAAACAGGCTGTGGTTTAGTACACTGGCACTGATTTATTCCTTACCTCATTTCATTGACACGTATATAATTACAGGAATTGCTCTTGCAGGCAGGGAAGAGATTTCTCACTGTCAGGGCTGAACAGATTGGCTCAATCACTGTCAATGAAATTGTTTCGTTAATGGCATGATGTGAAAATCTTTCACAACCTACTGCTAACTCCATAGCTATGAGTTAGGACCAGGAGCACTGCTAAGTGGGCAGTCTGTGCTTCCCTTGCACAGTGCTGTCACCCTCTAGTGACTGAAATCTTTGAGAAGGTATTAACTAACAGTTCAATCTTTTACTGCAGACAAAGCCTTGTTCTTCAAATTAAAACATCTAAGGTTAAATATCCCTGCTATTAAAAAAAAAAATAAAAACCTGCTGCACAGACTCGCAGGAAATGTTAGCAGACTTCTTCCAGCACAAGTAAATAATATGGTTGTCAGGTACCTTGTACTCACAATCCTCAAGGGATTTACGTCTCCTATTGCTCAAATTACCTGGAATTGAACAGGGAAATCTATCACAGGGAAAAATTCTACATTAGTGGATGGACATGTTGCTTTAACTTGTCCTTGGTGTGCTTTTCTCAGTCCTCTGCATACATAACAAGGACGAGTCACTTAATCACCATCCTCTGCCTTTGTCCAGCTGTATAACACAGAAAAGGCTACACACCTTGAACTGAAGAAGCTGCTTGTGGGGAAAAAGTGGGTCTGTGTAGCTCTCTTATCTCAATCAAAGCCCTGCACACAGCCATTTGAAAATTTAGGGATGTAGCTGCTTTGAAATGATATATTCATAACCCATTCTTCAAATAAGTCAGCCCTGGCAGTTGTCTGCTCACAAGCCATTTACTGCAGCCACCATTTTAAGGTCTCACGATTCCTATCACGGGCTTCAGCTCAGAGATCTCCACAGATTGTTTCTGTTGCCTGGATGACCCACGTCCTCACGATGACAATAGCACAATGCCGAAATACAGACTATATTTAACAGGCTCTCTTTCTTTTTCCTTTTTACTATCTTTATTGGCAAAACATTTTTGTGCAAATATGTTTGGAAAGCAAACAAAAGCTCCTACCAGTGCCATCCAGCACGCTGGCATTTTTCTATGTCTGTTGTTGCTAATGTATTAATTTTTCTTTAGCATTCGTGTTGCTAAGCATTCATGTCACTACTAGACTCCCCAAAACAGCACACACTGAGGTACCACAGATTGAAACAGAGGTGGCAGGAAAATACAGGGGAAAATAATCACTAAAACCAATAAGGCAAATAGAGTAGGGGGATACATTAGAAACCTGGGGGTGTGTACTTGCAAGAGAGGGGTCATCAGAGGCATTTACTGCCTTGAGATGAACAGGAATTAGGCACCTTACATGTCATGGTGCTCATCAAAATCCATGAGATGCTGATCTATGTATCTTCAAATGCCTCCATCTCTCTATTACCAATTAAGTGTCTAAACATAACCAAGACTTCCAGCACACAGTGCACCTGGTGGCCCTCCATGGCTGGTTTTCCATCCTACTCCTCTTTGGAAAGGAAATCTGCTTTACACTGTCTCCTGCCTGTCTCCCCTTGGAGAGAAAATGCTCTTCCCACAGCAGAGCCACTCTGGCTACGTGGTGCCTCCACCTTGAAATGGATCTGAATAGTCAAAAGAGAGTTGTTTGCAAAATCAGGTTTAAAGTTGATCATGCAGCTGAATCAACACAACCAAAAGACCTCTGTGGAACTGGCAATAATCCTGCAACCAGGAACAGGGGAATCTCTGAAAACGTATTTGCCACAGAAGGAAAAGAAATGTGGAGCCAGAGTCCTACAGTCTTAGAGGTGCTTTGCACCCATTAAGTTGAGCTCTTTTGAAATAAACATCCTCTCATATTTATAAAGCACCTCTCATCTAGAGAACAGAGAGTGCAAGGAATTACTATTAAATCTTATATTCCAATGCCAAGGCATTCCTAGATTGTACCAAATTATTTTCACATTTCAGTAATTTATGGAAGAAGTTAATTCTTGAGGATTTTACTGTCAAGCAGCCAGCAGGACTCATAATTAATCCACGGTTCCCTTGATGCCAAAACAGCCAGGGAAGTGTGGGTGTTACGTATACCTTGCCTCTTGTTTTATGGTAAATAACGTGGCTCACATCCTTGTTAGCACTTCGATCTGGCCAAGTAATGTAGTATTCTGGAAAGCCAAGAAAAGGTCTGACTACAAAGGCACCGCAGCTTTGCTCTACCAGAAAAGGGAGCATGAAATTGTTAAAAAAACCTACAAATCACAAAAATAGAAAGAGTGAAGTTTGCCCATGGTCTCTTGGCTCCAGTGAGCATCCTGTGATGCCAAAGACTTGTCATCAGAACCACCAGCAGAACATGGGAAGAGCACGCTGCTCCCCTGCTCTTGCTGCTGCTCAAACCCCCGCTGTTTGTGTCACCAACTTCTCCTGGGAATTTCTGCAGATAAGAAACGCCTTCATGCTGCTGACACAGAGTTCAGGGAAGGGAAATAAAAATACCTGTTGGTGATATAAAGAATAGGTTTCCTCCATGTGAAAAATTACATTACAGTGAGTATTCTCTCTAAGAATCACAGATGACTATGGTTAAATAATTCAAAAAGGGACTAGTAAATATTTTCAGTTCACTGTTGTTCACGGATTCAAAGCAACCAGTGCCTGAAAGCCTGGGACAACTGCTGGATAGTTTATTTTCCTTGTTCCCTTTACGCTTTGCTTTTTTGTGAGAATATTTCCACAACCCCCAGCTGAAGTGGACTTTGACACTGAAGTTTATTTTTCCAGTTTCATCATTTGTCACAGATGCCTTGATTTAGTTCTTATTCTACAAGAGCGTAATTATCAAAACTACTGCAGTCAATGAATGTACATCAATGCCACGCCAGTAGAACTGAGCTCAAAACAGTATTTTAAGGACCTCACATAGCAGTTGCTGAAGTCAATGGGAAAAGATGTTTGTTAGCCTTGGCATGTTTCAGGTCAGACTCAAAAAAGGCAAATTAGGCCTGCCTGGAAGGGGGGCTGTAGGCGGCTGGAGAAGCAATAGGCTGCAGCCTGAGGCAGAACAATATGTGAAATTAGATAATAATGGATAAGTAACCTTTGCTTGAAGGAGTTGGGAAAAAGAGTTGACCCGTTTTTCTGTCTGTTCGAATGTGCTCCTTCTCTCCATGCAACTCTTCCAATCCTTATATTAAAACGTTTTAAGCCACTATACAATTAAGAGGGTCTAATTCTCACGCTGGCAGTATTAAAGAACCATAAAGTACATTTATGTTTGTTTAAATTTCTTCCTACTAAAAAGGCTTTGGTGTAACACAAATATCTCTCTAATAGCTCTTTCTTCTGCTCTTTCAAATAAAGGTTTATTCTTTCATCTCATACAGACCTCACCAGTAGACTCCTAAATCTATTTCATTCAAAGCTATTCTGCTCAGAGGGCTGAGAGAAAAAGAGCGCGAGGAACTCTGAGAACAGTTTACAACTTAGATATATTAATGGGTCATGCTGTGATGTGGATTGTAAAATATTAGAGACTAAAATAGCTCCTATGATTATCTTTTGTGATGCCTTGAAGTTACTTTTTCATAAACATATGCCTCCTCAAATACTATTGGAATATATTACTGCTGGCTCTCTATTAATGTCTGTAAAGTTTGCATTTTTTGCAGAGAGAAAGCTTCCATTTTTTTTCTTTTGCAACTAGAGGGATTTCTCAACCTGTCCACATTTAATCTGCAGACAAATGGTTCCATTTTCAACTTCAGACTCCTCCGTTTAAGCCACAACTCTTAAAAGATGGCAGAAATCTCTTAGCTCTATGCCAAAGTGTAGAACTAGAAGAATGAAGTGAGATAACCAACTAGTTTTGAACCTTTTAATGGATTTCTCAAGCCTTCATATTCATCTAGTTGACAATTTCTTCTAAATAGCAAGACAAATTTCCCTGCCAATTGTCTGTATGAAACAGGGCATTTTCCAGACACTGCAGTTCCCAAAGATCAACAGGAATAAATGTGAATTAATTGTTTCCATTATTGTTCTTGAAATGGGCTTCCTACATCTCTCTAGAATAGGCCAAGCTGTAGGATGTCTCAGAGAAGATGATTAAAGCATCTTCATATGTTTATGTTTACGTTTAGAGTTGCCAAGTAATTTGTAGGAGAAACCTTGCATATGCCCTGGGAGGGACGGAATAGTCAATTTACATATTCTTAAAGAGCTGTATAGAGATACAGATGGAAATGGTTACATGAGTTACATTAACTGTTTTGCTCAAATTTACAGATGTCGCTAAAAACATGTAGAACAAAAAGAGGGTGTAACTCCTAATACTGCAGACTGTCCATAAGACTGGGCAGTGTATCAGGAATCTGCGTTAACTTCTCTCTTCCTCCAACCTTGTCTGGTTTAGGTTGCAAGGTCACCAGAGCAAGATCATTTGTTTTTAAAATATCAAATGCAGAGACAGTACATCTCAAACAATGGCATGTTGCAAATCTCTCTTGGTCACCGTCCTGTCCAGACTAGCTCTCTCCGAGAAGCCTTTCTGCATTTCATCTCACACCATAAAACAACAACAGCTCTCTGGCCACGTTCTGGAAGGGTGAGCACTGCTTATTTTCAAACCGCAGGACCATATAACCCCTATGAAGACAGTGGCAAGCTTTGGATGAGGCTTTGAGTATTTAGCACCACAAGACAGCCTACCTAGGTTTAAAAAGAACAACGTGTATCGCAATAAGAGATAGCTAAACCTGGACACAATATGTCCCATCTGTGTCCCATTCTAATTACAGCAGATGTTTCTTTTGCCTCCAAAAAAAACCTCTTTGTTGGTTTTGCGTGCTCTTGAAGGGTGACGGTGTTTGTCCTGTGAAAGCTGAGAGGATATGAATCATTTGGTCTCTACAGCTTGTGGCTCTGCTAGTTTATTAGAATCCAAGCCTCACAGGTCACACTCCTAATCTAGCACTACCAGCTGTTTGCTGCATGGCATTGGCTGATGAAGGAGTGACCCAGGAGAGCCGTGGACATTCAGCGCTTCACACGGCGGCTGGGACCTCCTGTCAGTCCCGCACGCACCGTTGTGAAAGCCCTTCCTATAAATAATACAGACAAGTGCTGTTACGTCTCATTGTGCTCAGCAGCAAAATGAATGAGCAGCTCCATCTGGGGTTTAGCATCTTCTCATATAATCAGGAGAGCTGGGAGGTCCCAAAGTACTCCAGAGGATCCTGAGGAACATAAAACGTGGCACTGAGGGTGGAAGTTGAATTTCCTTCCTGCTTCGCTGCAGAAGGCCTGGGGTTGTACACAAGTTTCTGAGCTATTTACCTGTCTTTACAAAGCTACTTCTTTCTCCACTCAACCATCAGCCTCTACTATTTCTGTTATTAACAGCTAATAATTCCTTCCTATGCTTGCAGCTTCGTAAACGGCTTGCACTGTGCAGTGTTTACCAGCCTATAACGAATCAACACTCATATATGTGCTCATTCTCAAGTTTTTAAGGGAAATTCATCATGGGATCAAGGTCCATATTTTTAAAATGAGACTAAAACACAATATTTAGATCAATATTTTTCAGTAAATGAAATTAAACCTTTGTTATATGAATGAGTCTACAGCTTGTAATTTAGCAAATTATCAAGAAGAGTGGGGTTTTTTTACACTGTAAAATGACCGCTAATGTAGAATCAGTTATAGTTGCCCAAATGATTTGATTTAACTTCAAAGGAGTCTACATACACACAGCAATGGAGGACAATTATTCAAATGCAATCATAAGCCCTAAGAATAAAGCAAAGGCTCATCTGTGTGCAAGTAGCAATTAAATGGAAGAGAACACCATTACATTTTTCAGAAATATTGAGAAACTTTTGTTAAAGGTCAAATCATTTGCTAAAGACTTCTTTTATGATTAAATTTGAAAGCATTTAAGTGCTCTCTTTATGATCTTTACTTTCAGCCTTTCACTGGGTGCAAATAATTGCACTAGGCTGAATAATTTACATCTGCTTTCAGATATACTTACTGTCCAGTTACTAAGAAAAAGTGCAGCACCGTATCCTACCATACAGTATTGTTGGCATTTCAAAGCACATTTTTATTTAAGTAACTATATTATTTGGTAAAGCATGTTTTTAGTGGTAACTAAGTTTATATCTTATCCACATATGCCAGATATATAGATAGGACTGGAAATCCACACTTGGATATTGTGAAGGTGCTATGACAAGGCACTAAGAACTTCCTAATACTTTCCGTGAGCAGCAGTCAGAAATAGAAGATCTGTCTTTATTACAAGTGTAGATTGGAACTACTCATGTGAGCAGGATAGGGTAAGAAATAGCTCATTTTCACTTGATGAACATCCCTGGCTTGACATCATCACCCGGGCTCCATCCTGTGACACACAGCAGATACACTCATGGCACAAGCTTGGTAAAACATTCCAGTGTCTGCCAGTTTTGACTTCAATTTGAATGGGTCAGGAGGAATTGTATAATCTGCTGTCTCATAAAATATTGAAGCAAAAGTTTGCAAAGCGCAGAAGAAAATACTAGTTGGTTTCCTACAGTACCTCGAGGTTTCTTGCTAGGGAATCAGAATCAAATTGAATGCCAGTCATTAACAAAATCTATACTCTCTTATCTGATGCTTCAGGCAAGACCATTATATCCAACTAATTAGCTGAAAGAAGATGATGCCAAAAAACTTCCTTAAGAAGTTGGCACTGATGTTATAAGCTAACTTAGCAGAGTTAGGATAACAAGACGACATCCAGATATCCTTCTCAATAATCTCTGTGTTACTGGAAGCTCTTTTGCTAGCACAATAAACAGGAAGATCAGTGCCTCTTCCTACTCAGATAATGGATATACAAATTTAAAAAAATCATTTCACGGTGGGTGAACAGCCAACTTATTTGTAGCTGTGCTATCATAGAGACTTTGTAAGCTCCGAATCAAAATGGGGAGAGAAACAATTGAAAGTCTGGGCAGTTTCTGCTTCTGTATTTGTTACTTCTTCCGCAGTCTCCTGCATGAATGTGCAGGTTTCCGTTTCAGTGGCCAATAAATATTTACCTCAACAAAGGGCAAAGCTAATGCAGTGTGTTTCAGGTTGGCTTCTGACAGGCTTAACCTTTTGGGGGTATAATTCTGTCAGCCTCTCTCTCCATCCACCTGTCTTTAATAGTCAGCAACAGTTATTTTCCTAAGACTGGGGCAACCTTAGGTTTCAAAAATATCCTGCTCCTAAGTATAACTGTTTTGCAGGCACAACTATGCTTAAATCTTACCTTAAGGTAGAATTAAATAGACCATTCTGGCTTGTGCATCCTTTGACCTCTTCTTTATAACAATGTTTTTTCCCACAGATATGAGAATTAGACACTCAAATCCTACTTAACAAGAAACTGAGCCAGCTGTTGGCTGCTTATCACTGCCTAGGGAAATATTTTAATCAACATTAAATCTGGTGGTTTTGAAACCACCTTGTTTTAGCACAGCAATGAATTCACTCCATTGAATGGTTTTAATTATTAAAGCCCAGAGGGAGAACTGTTCAGGGCTCTGAGTAGCCATCCAACAGTAGTATCTTTGTTTCCAAACTAATAAGGCAACAAAGGGAAAAATATCATAGACTAAATGCATTTCAATCTGTTACAGTTATGGGCTGAATACAAACAATTAGCTTTGGGATCTAGGTCTAAGAATCTGAATTGTTATTTAATACTTGTCTACCTGTCAGCGTCAGTGACTCCAGACTTTTGTGCCTTATCAAATATTTCCCTTCTTGCTTGGCTGTTTGAGGTTCTTCACTGAGGTTTACTTTAGACTGGAGTTTGTGAGTAGCAACAAAAATGGGATGATTTATTCTGGAGTGCTAAAACACAAAAGTTACCTAACACGAGGTAATTTAAAGCTCAAGGAATTGTGGGATAAGCTTAGTTAATACTGTCTTCCGGCCTTTGCAAATCAAATACAACCCACTTACAGTCTATTCTGTCAAAATAGTTGGCCTAGTTTACTATATATTATTAATACGTATTTTGAGGTTGTCCAACCTCAAAGCTTTCATTATGAAGCCTTGATAATCTTGAATTTATCAGAATTATTTTATGCAGAGAAATACCAGCCCTCTCTCATACTTGAGTGCCACTAGCTTTGTTGATGCTGAAGGTTATTAGCACAGGCTATCACAGAAACTGGCATTTGGGCTAATTGGATTATTGGGACCATGCCATGGCAAGAAGAGACTGGAAGGCAGTCTCAGTGTGACAGCCTCAGTGAAATAGTGCAGAGAGCTGGGATGGATGCATTTCAGTCATTAATCCAAACAACCACTGTAGCCCTCTACAAGAGCTGTGGGTTTTATGCTGATAAGTGAAATTAATTTCATCCCTATCTGATTGGGAAAAAAAGCCTTAATGATACAAAAGGCCTTAAGCCTGCTGTCTTATGAGCTAAATATGAGCTAGTTCGTGTGATTTGAGATGTAGTTACATATGTAGTATAATCTGCCTTCTAGCCATAAAACCATTCACCTTGATTAGTAGAATTAACTTAGAGAACAGAGGAGTCTGAGGCTTATGATCTAATTACAATATCACAGATTCATGTCACCTCCTGAAGTCACTCAGGCTGGAAGCAGCCACCAAAGGCTTCCTTCACAGGCAATGGAGAGCTGGCTGCTTCCAGGCAGAGACATCCCACCAGGTCAGGAGATGGCCCTGTCCCCTGTGCCTGCAGAGTGACTCTGGGATGGCTGCTAACTTGGTTCTATCTTGCTTCTAACTCAGACAGCTGAGGTTAGAGACACCACCCCGAGGCACAGGAGTCCTTCATGCCCGTACATATGGACAGGTTGTATATATATAAACTTTACTGGCTCATGTGCAGCAGCACTGAAGAAGAACAAAGGAGGATTTCTGTTGTCACAACAGCATCAAGGCAAACGCAACCAATTTCTTTTAAAACCCAGTAACAAATACCTTGTGTTTAGGTAAGTGTGCCCAACAGGCTGCCAAGATAAGGCTGATGTGTCACGATTTGTTAGGCTGATATAGGCTGATGACATGGAACAGTGACACATCAACCAGAAATACTTGCAAAGACGCAGTTGCCTGAAAAACAACGTCATACTTGTGCTGCTAGTGGAATGCAACTCATTAATATGTATATCATGCACCCATGAGTCAATGCAGAGTACAGCTATTAATATCTAAATATATTTTAGTGTGAATAGTGGCCCACACTGCTCTCTCCATTACATCAATATTTTAACACCCTGTTCTGGTGGTATCTTACCATTTTACGTTGGCAGAAGCAGGTGCGCGAGTGATGGATTGAGTTCTGTGGCCATAGCTTTTAGTCTTCTCCAGAACTATTAATGAGCTCGTTAATATAGTGGAATGACAGACAATAGACTCAAGGTGATAAACTAAAATCAATGAGTGTTGATTTCTTTTTATCAGATAGTTTTCCTTTAATTTATTAGCTTCTAGTACTGCTGAGCAACAAAAATGATCATTTACAGTAACAGATTCCAAATGGTGACTGGATGAGAAAATTCAGGAAGAAAATATACCAGCCCACCACAGCCAGATGGGCAGAAAGGCTGGGATCAGATCCTCAGTACTATGCCATGAAAGGCTTTTATTCAAAGAGAAATCCTGCATTGCAATGTATTTGGTAATGGTGATCTTTGAAGCCATATTTTTCTGGTCATAGCGACATCTGGACCTTATAACATTGTAAGACAAAGAAGATGACACACCATTTGGCACTTTCTTGCCTGAATTATGAGAACTTTGTACTATTTATACATTTCAAGGGATCAGTAAACATGTTAAATTTTATCTAGCTCTGTTATCTAGTGGCTGCCATGTAAGGGTGGGCACAGAGGTTTTAAAGAACAATTCAAATTCCGTTTCAACAGCCAGAAAACCTCAAATAAGAGAACTGGGACTTGTAAGAGCTTCTCCTCCCATTAATACAATTTGCTCTCCTGTCCTGGTGGTTCTCTCCCCAGAATCCCATCTCCATAAGATGGTTTCTATGAACTGAAACTGCACAGTATCTACAGTACTGGTAGCTCTGGGTCACAGAAATATAGCTTTGCCTTTTGAAAGAAGGATCGGTCAAGTCAGCATTAACCTTTGCAGATGTGCTATTTTTCTTACTCACTGATAAAGATCTAATAACCATTCAACGAAAAAAAAAAATTATCTGTGGCCTTTCAAGAAGAGACCTGATGAGACAATTAGGTTAAAATAGACCAAAAATGTTTCCATTTTTCCCATGCTCTAATTGAGGTCATAAGAGATCCCCCAGTCAGGAAATTGTTGCTTTTGCTTTATTATGTCTCCCACTCTGTGGGAAGATAAGTTCTAAGACCTTCAATTTGTTGATAAAAATAAGAGTTCTTTGCTTTTTGTCTGTGTGTACATGCATACTTTGTCTATTGATTATAAAGTAACTAGGTCAGATATAGACACCTGCATTGCAGAGATAGGTGTAGTGACTTATATGAATATACTAATTAGCATTTACCTGCTTGAGAAAGAATAACTAAAGAGTGACACTTATTACCTTTTGTTGAACCAAACCTTTTCCTGTGGATTTGCTGACTTAATGTGTTAGCACTTGGAAGCAGCACAGGAAAACAAATAATTTACAGTTCATTAATAACTTTAAGGACATTCTATAGTGCATCTGCTTTCTTTCATGTCCTCCTCAACACCACCTTGGTTCTGTTGTGAGAGATCACATTTCTCCTGGGTGATTTTCAAGCCTGGAGAGTTTTGATGCTGGAGGCCCCCAAACCACTCCTATTACTGAGGGAAACAGCACAAGGTCTGTAAGTCTTCTGCCATCTGATTTTGATGCTTCAATCTCTCAGAAGGACTGTGTTTCCAACTGTTTACTATGAACGTAAAAATGGGTGTTGTTTTGGATAAGCACAACCAAATTCATTATTCAACTCAATGTCCCCTGAAGAGTTCCTTCCTGAAACAGCTTCAAGAACCGCATAAGAAAGGGTTAAACAATCCACCTAGACATTATTAGTAGCCTCTAAGTGAAAGAGCACAACATTTGCAAAAGATTGGGGGTTTTTTCCTGGTTCCTACATTAAAAACCAAAAATGTCATCTCTGATCATCTTAGCTGCTGCCTTACTGCTAAATAAAGTGCTGCCTCCTTCCTTTTTGTTGAATCTCAAAAGATTATTTTTTTTTCTACAGAAAGTTACTTGAACAGCCCTCTCCTCCTTTGCAGCTGACTCATCTCCAGTAGCATTTATCCATACTATCAGCTATCTCCCTATGCAGTATGGAGTTTTCTGGTAAAAACAAAGAGAAAGCTGAAAATTCAGCTATACCTGAGCACATTCTGTAGCAGACAGCTTGTTTCCCATTCAAAACAAACTCAGTTTTCTAAGGCAGTGAGAACTCCAATTACCACAAGAATCTAGCAGAAAATCTACAGCCTCTTCACAAAACCAGTAAGATTGATAGGTGCTATTCAGAATGCTTACATTAAATAGAATCCTTTTAGCCCCTGAGATTTTTCTGCAGTGATTACACCCATCCCTATGAAATCTAATTGACTGTACAATATGTAAAGTGGCACAGTGGTACCTATGAGTATGTGTCTGGCATTTAATACATAATTTTCCACTTCTTACTTCAGGTTACTGCCTCCTCATTTCATTTCCTTTTTCATATTATGGAGCTGTAGTGTTCACGATGATGATAAAACAGCTAATCCAAGAGGCTGCCAAGTGAAATTTTAATCAAAGGCCTTTCCTAGCTGAAAGACTGGCTTTGTTAAGTGATCAATATCTATTGATGAAAAGAGCCTAGAAGAAAAATAGTTCTCTTTGCTTTCACAAAGGAACAACTTATTAGAAGTTATTAGAAACGTGGGCCAATTTACCCCTCCAGTACCTCCTAGGAGTCTGGATCCAACCTTAAATAGATAGATTGGCTGAAATCACCATGCAACCATTTAAAGACCTCTTCTAAGCTGTACTGTTAATTAGAACCTGAATATGAACAGACTGCTGATATCCAACACCTTGGGAAAGAAAAAGCTACCATAATTATAATTATGTGCACCACAGAACTTGTTCTCTATCTCAAAGCTGCATTTTTTACTAAGCTATGCAATGGGCTAAAGCAAAAAGGGAGACCAGGCTAAAAGTATCTGTGGAAATTTGCCAGACACACAGGAGTAGAACAGTGAAGAACGCTAATTAATATGCTTATTTGGCAGCGTAACAATTAGGATGCAGAGGCAGGCACCACCAGCAAATGGGAATCTGGAATCAGATCACAACAGAATGGGAAATGGAGGGCTGCTGAGAGCAGAAATGGGCTAAGAGAATCTTACTGCCGTTTCGTGTGATAGGATTCAAAAGGGATGACCCTTCAGTCCTCAAAAAAGTGTTGTTTTGCATCTGAATTACATGGGAGCAGGTTCCTAACACCCGGCCCCTTCAAGGGTACCCATTCCAGAGACCATATTATTGAGGGAAACACAAGAATTATTGGTTTTGTTTTCCACCAATATCAGTTCAAGTCCTTTTCTGAATCAAGTCCCAGTCATCAGTTAACACATTTCAAAGCATGTAGGAAATGGGTAATGGAGACATTTAATGGGTGTTTCTCTCTTCTGCTCCTCTCCAAGCGTCCCATCCTGTCTGTTTCTAAATGGATCAGGAGAGCCATAATAGCAAGATTCATACAAATTTCAAGTACGCAGAGTTTCTCCTTCATCAGATTTCTGATGTCATATGCACATTCACTCACCTTACGTAATTAAACACTTTCCCCCCTTTCTCAGGGTATTTTTACCCATTCTTCACCAATATAAATAATTCAGTGCATCTTTCCTGTCCTCCTCCTAAAAATACTGACAATTCATGCTAACGCAGCATAGGTTTGGTATTTTGAGAACTCAGGCTTGGTCTGATTTATTAAATGGTCATTTCACAAACCTCATAGAGGAAGGTTTTTCTTCCCCGTGGGGAAAGCTGTGTAAAAAAGGGTTTTGTTGGCCTTACGGTAAAGCCTGCCCTCAACAGGGGTTTAAAACTAATAATACAGAAACGTGGCTCACTGGTCAGCACCATGTGCATGTAGTGCTCAGAGCACCTAGAACACAAGGGAAAATCAAATCAATCCCAGAAAGATTTAAAGATCCAAGTCATTTAAAGATTTAAAGATCCAGCGAGACCTTCCCTTGAGAGCTCAGATAAATATTACCCAGGTTTGAAGCTTTTTGTTGGACCCCACTCTAGCAGCACAATCCAATATCCTTCTATTTCTGATATTTTGGAGGATGGCAGGAATACTTCGGAGTGGCAGCTTGACACATTCTCCAAGTTACTTTACAGAGAACATAAGTCCAATATTGCTGAAGTCATACATTTTGTACTTTGCCAATAAATTAACTAAAGGAAAGATCTTGAGATATAATGTACCTACCATGTAAATTTGCAACAAATCAGACTGTAGGCAGAAAAGATTGAGGTTTTCACAATTCTGTTCCCCTTGACAGCAACTCCTAGAAACAGGAATTTGAACCAGAGAAACAAGCAAGCAACGAGTAGTGCTGCTTTAGAAATCCATAGCTATTTTTTGCAAATTGCTCCTTTCTTTGCAATCAAGCCTGATTCTCTCTCCCCCAGGATTTTCAAGACTGAATTTTTACACTTGCTCACAAAAAAAAAGCTCTCCTCCTTGCTTTGAGGAAGGCTGGAAGATCTGGCTGGAGGCAGAGCTGGTCAAGTCACGGAGACGAGTCTGCTGGTGTAAGGATGGGATCCGTGAGCATCGCTGCTGCATCGCAGTCAGGTTTGCTTTTGAAGAATACTCAGGAAAAATTTAATTCACCCGGGGTTAAACCACAGGCTTTTCAAAACTCTTCTAGTTGCCAACTAAATGGTCCTCGCTGACCCCATGTCCTATCATCCTTTCCCGCTGTCCCACAATTAATAAAAACCAAACTCCCTGCTCCATCCAAGGTGGGAGTCCTGGGGTAAGCGAAAGTCAGGCCAGTACCTATGTCTCAGCTAAACTCTGAAACCAGTTATTTTCCCTTTGGTCTAAAAATAGACAACTGCAGTTGACTGCATTTTTCTTTGACTATCCACCCTGCCCATGTCAGCAGAACCCCAGTTTGGCTTTAAGGCATCAATTACCAAATGGTAGGAATCACCCTTGTTTCACAAGGGATCTCGTTGCTGGCTTTGTGGGGTTTCTGGCCAAATCCAGCCCAGGCAGAAGGTCTGGATAAGCATCTTGCTCATGTGCTTTCCTGACCTTGACATTTTGAATCATGTGCAGACTCCGAATCAGATGAGTCAATGTCAGGAAATATCTTTGAATGTAGAACAAAAAAACTGGGACAACTCTACACCACCGCTTTTCTGGTAAGCCAGGCTGACCCGAGTTCACTGCTGTGCCTGACTGCTAACCAGAAAAACCATAATTCCCAAATATGCCAGTGCCCTGAAAGCATCTTCAAAAGTAGCAATAAATTCATGGAAATGGATAATGGACTCATTACTTTTCTCTCTTGTATGCCTCATGGATATCGTTTAATCCATTTCCTATAGCAAAACCTGCATTACCAAACCAGAGAAATTCAAAGTAAATGAATGGATCCAGCCCCCGCTTGGCTGCAGAGCGTTAATAATTTTGCTTAGCTGCCCACTTAGATTGTTTTTCACCTAAAGAGATATTTACTGTAATATCCAAACACGGTTTCAAAGCAGGCAAGGAACATCCCTACAGATGAAATGCAATCTTCTATATCACCAGGAAAGGAGGCAGACTTCCTAAGAAGGAGATTTGTAGTCAGACGTGCTACCTAGTTGTGGCAGGCTGCATGCCCAGGACAGCTAATGTCCTAGCTGAGAATGGAGAGAGAAATGTCCTATTTTAGATGGTGAGATTGACTCCCTCTGGGAGTCGTTGAACCCCTGCCTCTTGAGATGCTTTACAAACATCAGCAAAAAAGAGAATAAAACAGAGGGAATAATACTGCGAGAAGGGCTGGGAGATGGTGCTGGTGTTCTCCATCTGTGCTTTTTGTGAACAAACCACCAGGTGTAATCTTTTTTGAGAATGTAGCCATCAGGAATCATAGAATCATCTGGGCTGGAAGGGACCTCCAAAGGCCATCTAGTCCAACCCCCCCACAGTCACAGGGACACCCCCAATTAGACCAGGTTGCCCAGGGCCTCATCCAGCCTCACCTTGAATGTCTCCAGGGAAGGGGCCTCAACCACCTCCCTGGGCAACCTCTTCCAGTGCTCCACCACCCTCATTGGAAAGAACTTATTCCTAATCTCCAATCTAAATCTGTTTTTCTTCAGTTTAAACCCATTGCCCCTC
>BJBW01003615.1:0-13177 GCA_004320125.1 Scolopax mira
TGCCCAGGGCAGGGGGTTGGAACTGGATGATCTTTAAGTTCCCTTCCAACTCTAACCATTCTATGATTCCAAGCCAGAGGACAGCACTCCTCACCGGTACCTGTCATCTCCCACCAGTTTTGCACTGGGCAAAATTAGAGTGGAGGAAATAACGAGCAACGAGGATGTACCACACAACCAGAGGACAGAACTGAGACCTTTCCCTGCCAATGAGGCTGAGGAAGGGCAGAAATGGAACCACAAACACTTTGAAAATCTAGTCTGCAGTGGCCACAAACCACCCTAATTCATATCTGCTTCTACATCAGTTGTTTTTCTCAGGAATCCACCTAAACTGTGGACCCCACACTACATTAAACTGAATTCTGGTTTCCAAGGACATTAGTTACCACCACACATCATGGCTGAAACGTATCATTCTGTGTTTCCTACACAATGAAAAATTAAACAAAGTCTCTCAAGTTACTAATTAGATGTTACTGTTTAAATAAGCGTGCAGAGAAGCAATGGCCAAATTAAAGGCGTTCTAATTTTATTGAAAAGGCAACAATTTACGACTACTATTTGAAGGGTTATACCAAGAGGGGAGTACAAACATCTTTCAGGAAAACAGAAGCACAAAGGAGAAAAACAAAAAAAAAAAAAAACCAAACCAAGTTTATAATCAAATGTTTTAAATCAGCAATCTGGGATCCTTGACTTAAATGCAACTAAAAACCAGCAATAAAATTCATCAGGAAGATTCAGCAGCGTTTGCCCAAGGAAAGTCCTGCACATCACAAACCACCTGCTTCATTAAGTCACATATATTGCGTTTACACCCAAGAATCATACAATCTGGGGGCATAAAATAAACACACGGGTGCAGCAAAGCAAGCCTAAAAGTTATGGGAATCCATCATTTTCTTCAATTACCAGGAAAACAAGTCTCTCTCCAAAAACATCTGAATCTGAGAGAAAGAAGACAACAAAATAATACAGAACACATCTATAAAAGTCAGTAAAGGAGGACAGGCAAAAAATAATCACTTCCTCACCCAGCAGACATGACTCCAAGATCCCTTTTGCCAAATAAATAGGAAGTTTTAAGAGAAATTCAATATTTAAAATGCATTATGGCTACTGAAGCCCTTTCTCACAGAAAGTACAATAATCCTAAAAATAGAAGCAGTCAAGCTTCCCTGACAAGGTTATTACTAAAGTATTTGCACCGTAATTTTTCACCTTTGATGTATTTCACCAGCAAGAGGAATAACTTCTAATCCTCCTGGAAGAGCAGCATCGCTCCCGACCGCAGCCCGGGGAGGGGATACAGAAGAAGGTCTGAGGCTGCAGCAAACTTTAAGGAGTTCTGTAAATCCTGCCTGTGCTGGCAAATAGTGGAAAGGGCCACACGGGATGGAAGAAAGGAAATATTCCATGAAATTTCTTGCTTTTGTCTCCTACAATTACACCCTCTCATGTTTTAGGTTTACGGTTTCACCCTCATTCAGAAAATTCAAATATCAAGCTGTGCTACGTCGGCAAACACAAGGGTAGCAGGGAGATCAGCTGAAAAGATGAGCTAAAAAGCTTATTTTTTAAGAATATACCAACATACTTAAAAGTAACACAGATAACTTCACAGGGCAGAAGGCAGTTTCCTATTTTCTAGCACTTCCCCATTTATCCTGACTAGAAAAGAGCACGGCAATAACAACACAGTTTTAGCAACTTCTTTAAAATTCTTCCTACTTCAATGTATGATTGGGTAAGTAAAATAAGCTATATATAGGGTCCATATACATATATACATCTCCTAAATGTGTCAGATACTGACTAGTCTCATAATCCAAATTATTCTATACAAAAAACAATCCAAGGAAGGCAAAAAATAGTTGGAATAGGATGGTAAATGCTAAAACCCAACTCTACCACCCTTCCCCACCAAGAATGCAGACGCCCGCGCAGCATCTCTACGCAGAAAAGCAACAGGAAAAATTAAACAGGGTGTAACATCAACAAACAGAAAGCAAAAAGAAATTATACACATCCTCCCACCACCAAATTCCTTTGATGGTGATCGCTGGAATTAACATGAATCCAAAGTAGAAAAATCAAGAAGATACAAGATGTAGGTTCACTGGTACTTCTTACCTTTGCTTGTACTTACTGCCTAAAACACTCGAGGACTTTATAAAAATCAGTTCTTTCTTCAGTTCTCACCATTAATTCTAAGTGGCACCCATGCCGAAATTCAGAGCTGCAAGGACTTTTCTTCTAAATAAATTGATCCCTGCAAAGGTTTTATCCGAGACGACGACAACCAGCCTCGCAAGGGAAATACCAATCATTCCATCTCAGGGATATGAAAAACAAAGATCTAGACAAGCTGCAGGTCCTGCTCCAAGTCACACGTGAAATCAGCTTCACACATGAAATCCATGGCTACGTCCCTACTGTTGTGTTTCTCTTCACCTGATGGAAAATCTCTTCATCCTAAAACTAAAAAACACCATAGCAGACTGCGAAAGAGTTCATTTCCAAGAGAAAAACATCACTTTGCTCCAGAGGACAACTTTTTCCATTGGAATACCCTATTGAATAAGAGAATTTTCCACAATGAAAAGGTTTGAAAGCTCTTCATTGCGCAAAGGGAGGTTCAGATTGGCTATTAGGCAAAATTTTTTACACTGAAAAGGTTATTAAGCCTTGGAATGGGCTGCCCAGGGAAGTGGTTGAGGCACCATCCCTGGAGAAATTTGAAAGACAGGTTGACATAGTGATTAGAAATATGGTTTAGTGATGGTTTTTATCAGAGTTAGGTTGATGGTTGGACAAGATGACCTTGAAGGTCCCTTCCAACCTGGAAAATTCTATGATTCTTGCTAAGTTTTCAATAGAATTGTTCAGGACTAACTTCCCAAGGAGACCTTGGAAACTACTGGAAATAAGCATAGCGGTTTGCCCAAAAGTTTCTGCAAGGTTTCCAGGCAAACCTGAAAGGAGAGAGGAAAAAGGAAGAATCTAATTAGTGTTGCTGAACAAGCACTGAAAATATAAAGTTTTTTGGAGTTTTTTTCCAGTCCCATAGGTAGCTCTACTGTCTTGAGCTGAATAAAACTGGTTGTCTCCACGGCAGGTATCCAGGGCTCTGCAGGCTACAGTGGTTACATCCATAATTCATGTCGTGTACACATCTACCTGCTGCTCAGGAAAGATGAGCCCTGACATGGGGAAGTATCTTAGTTTCTTCCTTCTTTTACTCCTGTTTCCACTCCCCCAAACAAGAAAAAAAAATTTTTAAAAAAGATGGAAAAGGCTAAAGAAGCAGAATAACAATTATTCCCAGAAGTGAGAGAAAAACTTATTGCTCTTTTTCAGCCTCCACACAAGCCCCCGGCGGCGACTGTCCACACACCCACATAGGCACGCTCACCAAAAGTACATTTTGTGTATCATTTTTCAAAGTTAAAAATAATATTTAAAGATAAATATTGGAAAAATAAATAAAAAAAATAATTTTGGAACTGCAAGGAAACATACTCCTTTCGAAAGTTAAAACAACAGGGAAAATAGTTTAGATTTTCAAATCTCCGCGTTGCCGAACTTGAAAAACTTCTTAAATAAGCATGATAAATGGAGAAAAATTGACTACAGGAAAGAAAAGTGCTTAATTAACACTATAGTGAACCAAAGAGGTTACATTTTCTTACTGAGCAATTACTACCGCTATTAGTAGATGATAACGAGCTGGGGGTCATGTCACGGAACACTCCAATACGTGAAGTATCATGCATTTAGTTTGTATGCAATTAAGACCATTTCATTGTCTCATCAGGTTCCCTGTGATACCCAATTAAGTAATAACACAAGGAAAGTGCTCTTAATTAATGAGAAAAATCTTCTGCAAGCTAGACACAGGTGTGTGTATCTCAAGTAGAGCCTGAAACAGTTGAATAGATCATTTAATCTTTATTAAAAAAAAACCACTCAAATTTGTCCCTAATTAACTCAATAGCAGGATTCTTTTTGATTTCCTCCAAGGAACGTTTCTTTGTGATGTTCAACAATGAAGTGGTTTGTAAAAGATTAAAATTCAAACTGACACTTGGAGTGAAAGAGCGGTTACAAGTGACAACAATTTTCATATCATTATTCCCATTTTTATCCCAAATTAGTTTAAAAGATCTTTCTTCCTGAAACATTTTGTCAAAACTGATCTCATATAGTGGGTTGGAGTGACCACGTTCATATTTGTTTCTAAGCAGGTCTTTTCAGTGTATTTTACATTAATTTCTCAATTAAAATAACATCTCAACAGGAGACCATATTTCATATCCATCGTCTCTGACCCAAGAAGTTTTTTTGCTTCTTTGATCACAATCTTAGAATCATAGAATTTTCTAGATTGGGAGGGACCTTTAAGGTCCTTGAGTCCAACCATCAGCCTAACTCTGATAAAAAAACATCACTGAACCTTGTCACTAAGGACTATGTCAACCCGTCTCTTAAATCCCTCCAGGGATGGTGACTCCACCACAGCCCTGGGCAGCCCATTCCAAGGCTTGACAACCCTTTCCAGGAAGAATTTTTTCCCAATATCCAATCTGAACCTCCCCTGGTGCAACTTGAGGCCGTTCCCTCTTGTTCCATGGCCTGTTCCTTGGGAGAAGAGACCCCATCCCACCTTGGCTACACCCTCCTTTCAGGGAGTTGGAGAGAGAGAGAGAGATCTTCCCTCAGCCTCCTTTTCTCCGGGCTCAACACCCCCAGCTCCCTCAGATGCTCCTCACAAGACTCATGCTCCAGACCCCTCACCAGCTCTGTCGCCCTTCTCTGAACACCCTCCAGCACCTCAAGGTCTACTTTGTAGTAAGGGTCCCAAAACTGGACCCAGCACTCGAGGTGGAAGCTCACCAATACCTAGCACAGGGGGACAGTCACCTCCCGAATCCAACTCACCGCACTGTTCCTGACACAGGCCAGGTTGCTGGTGGCCTTCTTGGCCACCTGGGCACACTGCTGGCTCATGTTGAGCCCACAGTCGACTAACACCCTCAGGTCCTTTTCTACCAGGCAGCTCCAGTCACTCTTCCCTCAGCCTGGAGCAATGAATGGGGTTGGTGCGACCCAAGTGCAGGACCCAGCCCTTGGCCTTGGTGAACCTCATCCCATTTGCCTCGACCCACCCATCCAACTCAGTAGAAAGGTTTCTTCAAAACAGGGAAAAGATTTTCATTTCTGAAGCTTCTCCCCACATCATAGACACAGGCCTTGTAAGTCCCATCCAAAAGGGACTCTTGATCAGGGAATGTAGTGACAGGACAAGGGGTTATGGTTTTAAATTCAAAGAGAGGAGATTTAGATTAGACACCAGAAAGAAAATCTTTGCTGCGAGGGTGGTGAGAGCCTGGCCCAGGTTGCCCAGAGAAGCTGTGGTTGCCCCTGGAGGAGTTCAAGATCAAGTTGGAGTGGGCTTGGAGCAACCTGGTGTGGTGGGAGGTGTCCCTGCCCCAGGCAGGGGGTTGGAACTGGATGGTCTTTCAGGTCACTTCCAACTCTAAACATTCTATGATTCTATGATTATAAATTGCAGGTGTGCATGTTACTTTTCTAAGAAGCAAAAAGATCTTTTTCATGTCTAATCATATATATATATAAAAATATATATGTACTTCTGTGTAAGTCACAGAATCACATGGGGTTGGAAGGGACCTCTGGAGATCATTGCAGTCCAACCCCCACCCAGAGCAGGTCCCACAGGAACGTGTCCAGGTGGGTTTGAATGTCTCCAGAGAAGGAGACTCTACCACCTCTCTGGGCAGCCTCTGCCAGGGCTCTGCCACCCTCATAGGAAAGAAGTTCCTCCTCATGTTGAGATGGAACTTCTTATGTTCAAGTTTGTGCCCATTTCCTCTTGTCCTGTCCCTGGTCACCACTGAAAAAGAGTGTCCCCATCCTCCTGACACCCACCCTTTAAGTATTTATAGACATTGATCAGATCCCCCTTCAGCCTTCTCTTCTCCAGGCTAAAAATAGTTTAAAAAAAAAGAGTAAAAAGTCTAAGACCTTCCCCAGAGCTGGTTTGCGCATATACAAAGTTAAGTTCCAAAGCCGTATCTGAACCAATTAAAGCCAGATTGATAGATACTTTCTGAAACTCATAAAAATATTCTTCTTATGCACACTATGCTATTTTAGTTGAGCTGAACAAAACCTCATCGCAGCCACCGATATTCGATTAGTCAGTGCAGCACCTCTAATGTCCTGTGATGCCTGTCAAGGACGATGTTGTACAGAGGCTGTAGCAAAAATACTAGAAAGAGTCAGAAGATCACCCCAGGTCTCTTTCTTACCCACCTCAGTAAGCAGAAGGGCAACATTTAACTGCAAAGAATGACATTTCCATCAAGTCTAGCAGTTTTGCACCCAAATTTCTCCAGCTAAATGAAGCCAACGTGTGTCTTTCAATGCATTAACCGCATAGGACTATTCATAACTCAACACAAAATTGCGTCTCCGTAACGTGGAGCCGGGATGGACAACTTCAGTTGAGGTTATTTCCCACTTCCCATTGCTTGGTTTCAGAGACATCACAACTGGAATAAATCTATGCATTTTAATTGTTTGAGCCACAGTTTTCTACCTTTGGCATCTGACGTGGAATGTATTTTGCAGGACTTCAGCTCTGAGAAGCTGGAACTGGTCCACTTCTTCTGAGACAAAAGAGGTCCAGACCTTATCAGAGTACTTTGTATTCAAAATTGGGTGATAGGAGTTGGCCAAAAGGTGAGACAGACTTACTAGACATTAAAGAGTTGCTTTTAACTATGCTCATATAAAGCAGCCCTAATTGGCCAAATTATAGAGCTTTGGAAAGTGCAGCTTTCACAGGTTAATTTGGACAATTAAACATAGAATATTTCATCTTCCTACTCCACCACTCAGGCCCTTTACATACGCCAGCAACAGGCACCCTCCATACATGGGGTCTTTGCAACGCTCCATCTTCACAGAATCTTACAATTGTTTGGGTTGGAAAGGACCTTTCAGATCATCACGTCCAACCATCAACCTAACTCTGATAAAAACCATCACTAAACCATGTCACTAAGCTTCATGTCAACCTGTCTTTTGAATCCCTCCAGGGATGGTGCCTCAACCACTTCCCTGGGCAGCCCGTTCCAAGGCTTAATAACCCTTTCAGCGTAAAAATTTTGCCTAATATCCAATCTGAGCCTCCCCTGGCACAATTCAGTATTTTTCCAATCTCAGCATCCTCCAGCATCAAATAAAATAAAATACTAAGGTACAAATAGCACCGAGTCCCTTCTAACAGTTACTTTGCACAAATACTATCAACCTCCCACTATTTATGTGAGAGCTCTGTTTCCTACTTAAAGTCCTAATGATGAAAATAGTTCCATATTATACCACTTGATTTTTCACATTTCCAGCTCATTAAAGCCTGGCATGAATATACACTTATAATTGTAAAGCCACACAAAAGAACCACAGAATGATCTGGGGTTGGAAGGGACCTCTGGAGATCATCCAGTCCAACCCCCTGCCAGATCAGGTCCACCCAGAGCAGGTCCCACAGGAACGTGTCCAGGTGGGTTTTGAATGTCTCCAGAGAAAGAGACTCCACCACCTCTCTGGGCAGCCTCTTCCAGGGCCCTGCCATCCTCACAGGAGAGAAGTTCCTCCTCGTGTTTAGGTGGAACTTCTTATATTCCTGTTTGTGTCCATTTCCTCTTGTCCTGTCCCTGGGCACCACTGAAAAAAGACCACCCCCATCCTCCTGACACCCACCCTTTAAGTATTTACAGGCGTTGATCAGATCCCCCCTCAGCCTTCTCTTCTCCAGACTAAAAAGATCCACGTCTGCTATTTCACGTATTTAATTAATTATTTATTTATGAATAGGACACCTATTTTAATCCACTGACCAACAAAATTAGCCTTTAGAGTCAATAAAGCCGTTGCCTGCAGGACTCTTGCCCTCTTGGCTGAAGAAGCTGGATGGCATTTCGTACAGACAACAAAAAACCTGCGAGAACAGCAGGTATGGTCTTGGCATCAAGCCTTAAGATGAACACCTCCTCGAGGAACCTTGAGGTCTTCCCCAGCTCCTGCCACAGAGATACTCTGCACCGCTCAACCAAAAACTCTTTCTAGTTGATTCACTAATTGCGTAATCTTCATTTTCTGGACACTCAAGGCCAACTCTGCAATTTAGATGCTGAGATCTGACAATCACATCTGTGACCGACAGAGCTCGTTGTGTATTTGAATAAATGAAATGCTGGGAAGATGCAAAAATTCTCTGAAAACACAAGCCCCAGGCATCTCAAGAAAGAAATGTGACATTCGTGGATATTGTATTTGTTTCAGATGAATTACTGAACTATCCTCTTGGGACTTTAATTCCTCCACTGTAAAACGGGGACCTGTTACAGGAGAATTAACATATCACATTCCTGCTTGTGAAACTGCCTGATCCTGCACGTGAATTTGGACCTACCGTACAAAAAAAAAAGGATTTTTTCAGAAGTATTTCCAGCTCAGGTGGCCGACTCTTTGCATTTAGTCCTGCTCAGATACATAAGAATAACCCACGTACCGTGAACCTAAATAATCTGCTTCCAAACAGATGGAGAGCCTGGTTAATCTGGTGCAAGCACAGCCTTTATCAGCTTCCACCTGCAGGCCCAGCTCCGGGTACCGCGCCAAGCACCACAGATCTGTTCTTCCAGCTCCTCATGCCACATCTGCCCCGACAAAATGTCACCCTTTTTATTTTAGTAGCCTTAGTACATGGTTAAAATGACACCAAGGAAGCAGAACTCGGAGCACCACTGGGTCTTTAAGCTCCTCTGCCCATTCCTAGCCTCCTAGAATCATATGGGGTTGGAAGGGACCTCTTGGAGGTCATCTAGTCCAACCCCCCTGCCAGAGAGGGTCTACCTAGAGCAGGCTGGACAGGAACATGTTCAGGCGGGTTTTGAATGTCTCCGAAAAAGGAGACTCCACCACCTCTCTGGGCAGCCTCTGCCAGGGCTCTACTACTCTCACAGTAAAGAAGCTCCTCCTCACGATTAGGTGGAACTTCTTATATTCAAGTGTGTGCCCATTTCCTCTTGTCCTGTCACTGGGCACCACTGAAAAAAGACCAGCCCTGTCCTCCTGGTCTCCTCCCTTTAAGTGTTTGTAAGTATTGATCAGATCCCCCCCTCACTCTTCCCAAGACTAAAAAGACCAAGTCCCTCAGCTTCTCCTCATAGGAGAGATGCTCCAGGCCCTTCATCATCTTTGTAGCCAGGATGCTGGTGGCCTTCTTGGCCACCTGGGCACACTGCTGGCTCATGTTCAGCCCACAGTTGACCAACACCCTCAGGTCCTTTTCTGCCAGGCAGCTCCAGCCACTCGTCCCCAAGCCTGGAACGCCGCACGGGGTTGTTCTGACCCAAGTGTAGAATCTGGCCTTTGGCCAAGGTGAACCTCACACCATTGGCCTCAGCTCACCCATCCATCCAATATGTCCAGATCCCTCTGCAAAGCCTTTCCACCCTCCATCAGGTTGACACTCCCACCCAACTTGGTGTCCTCTGCGAACTTACTGAGGGTGCACTTGATCCCTTCATCCACATGACTGATAAAGATGTTAAAGAGAACCGGCCCCAACACCGAGCCGGGGGGACACCCTCGTGACCAACCAGCCACCAACTGGATTTAACTCAAGTCTTTGTCTTGCTGCTCACATGCCTTAAAGTACTCTCGTTGCATCATTTTAGCCAGTGCTGACATGCACTAAAACTCCCATTTTATAGCCATTTTCTAAATTCTTTTCTGAAGACACAGCAAGTCAGAGGTAAATGCTCGGGATGAGATCACTTTGAGGAGGAAGAACGTTTACAGATGGTTTGTAAATAGCAATTATACAGGTGGATGCATTTCAGAAATCCTTCCCTCATTGGATCTTAAATTGAGATCACTAGCCAAAGCCCCTGAGCACCCCCAAATTTGAAACGTGCATTTTACAGATTTTAGAGAGTCCCTATTATAATAAACAAAAAGCTTTTTACCCATAATTCACAGCCATATAATTCCATTCCCGTAGTCACTGTGTGCTCTACAACATTTTTAGGGCTTTTTTTCAGCCTGCAGATAATTTAAGCTATAACCTAAACCTGCCCTTACCAGAGTCTCATCCTGTACAGAAATGTTTAACTACAACGAGGTAGTAATTTTAACACGAAGGTTGGACTGTTAAGATAAAAACTAATGTGTCAATTAGGAAACTCCATCACCTCCAAACACAATGGCCACAGGTTAATGGTGCCTGGTGCCTTTCTGCAATCCTTTCTGCCCAGGAAGAAAAGATGTGTTCGTGATTTCATCAATGTAAAGGCCAAGAAGAGACCACAGCTCCCATGAAATTCTCCTCCTGTCCATCTCACAGGACATGGACCTGTTGGGATGAGGCCAGAAGAGGTCACGGAGATGATAGGAGGGCTGGAGCCCCTCTACTGGGAGGACAGGCTGAGAGAGTTGGGGGGGTTTAGCCTGAAGAAGAAAAGGCTCCAGTGAGACCTTGGAGCCCCTTCCAGTCCCTCAAGGGGGGGGCTCCAGGAAAGCTGGGGGGGGACTCTTGATCAGGGAGGGGAGACGGAGCTGAGATGTGGGGAAGAACTTGTTTGGTGTGAGGATGGTGAGAGCCTGACCCATTTTGCTCAGAGAAGCTGTGGCTGCCCCATCCCTGGAGGGGTTCAAGGCCAGGTTGGAGGGGGCTTTGAGCAACCTGGTGTGGTGGGAGGTGTCCCTGCTGGGCAGGGAGCTTGGAACTGGACGATCTTTAAGGTCCCTTCCAACCCAAACCACACTATGATTCTGTGAGTCAATATCACCCAAAACCTGAACCCAATACTCAACAAGAACATACCCAGTGTTAGCCTATACAGTTTTAAAAGAAAAGTGATCAAATAGGGGAATTTCTAGAGTTGAAAAATGCTCTTTTTTTACTTTGATCGTTCAATAAATGAGGGCCGCTTCCTTTATAAAACCGTACCTCGCTTAAATTCAGAAATCCCCAATTTCCCCTTTAAAACAGATGCACAGGAGGAAACTCAGTGCCTGGAATTTTCTCTCTGTGATGCTTCTGTGTTTGGGGGCTCTCTCTGATAAGCTAAACAGACTGAGCTCTCAGCTTCTCCGTGCCGTGTTTTTTCCAGCCCTCAGACTATTTTTGTGTTTCTTCTGTTCCCCTACAACTTATCCAAGAGCTATTTCAAGATGCTGAAATGGAAATCATACGCAAACCTCCAGTACAAAAGTACCAAATACAGATATGAGACTTATTCTCTTCTAAATATTTTCTTGCTCATAAACCTAGAAAAAAATTTGCGTTTGCCTTTTTGGCTACAGCATCGACCCCAGTGTTTAACACCGATGTGCCTTGCCCATCGTTGACCTTTTAATCCCTTTCAGAATTAATCTGTGTAATAAAACCTTCTTCCTCCAACTCATTCTGCAGGCATGGCTTGCAACTCTTACCTCCAGCTTTGCATCTATTTGGAAGTGTTCAAGACCAGGTTGAACGGGGCTTTGAGCAACCTGGTCTGGTGGGAGGTGTCCCTGTCCACGGCAGGGGGGTTGGAACTCGATGATCTTTAAGGTCCCTTCCAACCCAAACCATTCTATGATTCAATTTTATTGTCCTGTTTGAACACAGCTCAAATCAAACACAAAGATGCCAAGCACAAGGTACCAAGCAATCAGAACCACTTCATGGGATGATACCTGCCCTCGATGAGCAAACTTAATTAGGAGCTCAACAGTCTTCAGGTGGCACCATCCTTTCAGCCTGGGTAGTTGGAGACCAGCAGATGCCACCAAGGTGTCCATCTGCTGCACATGTTGAACAGGTAATGACTTACTGCTTTGCCCCCCTGTGTGGTGACACTATCCAAGAGCACTTATAAAAAAAAAATTTAACATCCACTGCTAGTTCATAGAATAGTTTTGGTTGGAAAGGACCTTAAAGATCATCTAGTTTCAACCTGCTGCCATGGGCAGGGACACCTCCCACCAGACCAGGTTGCTCCAAGCCCCATCCAACTTGGCTTTGAGTTCATTGAAACACTTCTAAAGCCCCATCCATTAGGCTACAATAACATGTCAATGGCCAGTTTGAAACCCAACTGCTGTTCCTAAGGTGATTACTATCATCTCTATTTGATAACATACTGCCATTTTCTTAATCAGAATGTCACTTGGTATTAAAATGCCTCAGAAGTCACAGTTTGCTGGGACACAATTTAAAGATTTTTAACTGTTAATGCATCTAATGATGAGGGGCCTGGAGCATCTGTCTTATGAGGGAAGGCTGAGGGGTGGGTGTCAGGAGGATGGGGCCAGTCTTTTTTCACTGGTGCCCAGTGACAGGACAAGAGGAAATGGGCACAAACTTGAACATAAGAAGTTCCATCTCAACATGAGGAGGAACTTCTTCATTTTGAGGGTGGCAGAGCCCTAGCAGAGGCTGCCCAGAGAGGTGGTGGAGTCTCCTTCTCTGGAAACATTCAAAACCCACCTGAACACATTCCTGTGGGACCTGCTCTGGGTGGACCTGATCTGGGAGGGGGTTGGACTGGATGATCTCCAGAGGTCCCTTCCAACCCCAGATCATTCTGTGATCTCCAGAGGTTTTAGGACAGCACCAGATCAGCAGGCACCACAGGACAGAGGTTACTTCTCAGTGCTGCTGCTCTCCTTCAAGAACTTGAATTTGAAAACGGTGATTTTAACACAGTCAACCTAATTTAATTTCCTAGTGAAGAAATAAACTGGCAGCCTATTAACTTAATATTAACTTGATATGAACTTGACAGTAACTTGCAAAGTAGATCTGCTCGAACAAGACTGAGTTCAAGCCTTTAAGCACTCCTTTGTTCTTTTGAGGTTTGGCTGTCTCTCAACATTCTTCTATGAAGACATGCCTGCGTACACAAGGCAGAATCCTGAATAGGTGAATTGAAAATAATAACATTTGAAAAAAAGGATTTCCACAACTTTCATAGAATGGTTTGGGTTGGAAGGGACCTTTAAGATCATCGAGTTCCAACCACCCTGTCCTGGGCAGGGACACCTCCCACCACACCAGGTTGCTCCAAGACCCCTCCAACCTGGCCTT
>BJBW01003615.1:14649-36311 GCA_004320125.1 Scolopax mira
CCTACAAAAAGGGAAATGAACCAGATCAGGAAGAAATCGTTGGGGCTAATTATACACAAGTAACAAAGAAATCTCAAATGCTATTTGTGGCAGCAGTGGATTTTTATCCCCTCTCTAAGTAGGAGATATTCAATAAAACACAAGCAGAAGGTGAACCCGGGAACTACATCCCCACTCATTTGGGTATTTTTTGCAGACATTTAGTATAGTCTCTGGATTCACTACACGGAGTCTCTGTTTTCTCAGGTACTGCCCAATTTTTCTTGTTTCTTACTGTACTCAGGCTGCTTGAAGTGGTTGTAAAATGCCTGGGGTTTTTATCATCTCTCATGCTACTCATCATTCTTACCATTGCCACCCTGGCAGGAAGCACAGCTCCCAGAAAGCTGCTCCAATTAAAACAGATTTCCGTTCTCAGTACCAGGAATAGATTCTGGATACTCCCCAATAATCTTAAAATGGATACTCCCATTAAATTATATCAATATAAAGAGATTTGCAGAGACTACTGATCTCCACCAAAGCATCCGTGTTTCCTCTTGAGAACACAAACATAATTTAATCTCTGTATTTTTTTCCCCTCCTTTTTTACAGATTCCTAAGAGCACAACAAGATCCAGTCAGCTCCCTGTGTCCTCCAAAAGAAACACAGCATTGCTAGAACTTTAAAAAAAAAAAGTCAAATAAAAGGGAATTGTCCTGCTAGAAGCCCCAGAAGATGCCAGACATTATCCCAGAGCTTATTCTTCCCCTACCAATTTATGCTTTGCAAGGTTTTCCTTGGTTATTGGCCAGGTTTTGGGGTAGGTTATTGGCCAGGTTTTGGGGTAGGTTATTTTCCTGCCAGCTCAGTGTGTTAAATCAGCTCCCCCCACACTCATAGACTCATCATATAGAATCCTAGAATGGTTTGGGTTGGAAGAGACGGCGAAGCAAGGTGGCCACCCCCTTACTTCAACCATCTCTGAGGATGCTGTTTCAGTTCCTGAAGCCCAACTTGGAATCATAGAATGGTCCCAGTTGGAAGGGACCTTCAAGATCATCTAGTCCAACCACCAACCTAACTCTGACAAAAACCCATCACTAAACCATGTCACTAAGGACCACATCAACGCGTCTTTTGAATCTGTCCAGGGATGGTGCCTCAACCACTTCCCTGGGCAGCCCATTCCAAGGCTTGATGATCCTTTCTGTGTCAAAATTTTTCCTAATATCCAATCTGAACCTCCTGTCGCTCAACTTGAGCCATAAGGTCATTTAAGTCAATAAACTCCTGGTGTTTCCAGAAGATGCAGTCTCACCTTTCCTTCCTTCTCCTTGGCCATGCATTCCCAAGTACAGGTAGAAACCTAACTGGGAAGCTCCAAGCAGAAGGTACTGGTGTACCTCAAAGTATGTTAGAGAATGCAGCAGGAGGGAGGGTAGAACCACATCTTTGGCAGCACCAAAGACTTGCACCCGCCTAAACCAGTGACAAAACCAGGCTCTCAGCCCATCTGATGCACAATTTACAGACTGGAAACTGGGGCAAACGAGATTTCTCTACCTCTAAAAACACTTATGTTAAGTACAGCATGTAAGTGGCTCAGATAGTCTGAGAAGGGAGCCATAAAAGTACTTCAGATGTTTCTAGTACGTAGTCTAAATGCTGTATCATCAAAAATACTACCTCCTGATACTTGGCTATCAGAAAAGCCTTCAGAGCACGCTAAATTTCACATCAGTAGGCAAGCAAGAGCCTTGAGTCAGACACGGTACGTGCTGCATCAAGGGAATGAGCTAAAATTACTGCAAGCCACCTACACAAAACTTCTTGCCTTCAAAGAACAGCCTCGGGATTTCTGGATTTGGGCACCAGCACTTCAGGAATTTCAGTCATGAAATACAATCGTCGATTCTTATTCTTCTGCGACACGGATGGTGGCAAAGGGTCCCTTTGTCTTCGGGTTTATTCTGCACCACAGTATCTCGGCGTTTGGGGGCTGCATCTTTTAGCATCGACAAGATTGTTTTAGCATCAGCAAGAATTTATGGTTAGCTCTTCAGGTAGCAGTTATTGCTCAGGAAGTTATATGGCTGCTAGTAAGAAAATGGCTATTTTATGTCCACTGGGTGCCACTGATTTACATTTTTTCTTCCTATGGATGTACCACAGCCAGAAGCAACATTAACGAGCATAATTCAAACTTTTTAGATGAGTGAGCTCACTCCAGAACAGTCCAATCTTCTACAGACCCTCAGATCTGACACCTGCAAAAACTCACATTTATTAATTCTGACAGCGAAATAGTTTTGAAACTTGTCAAGATACAGAAAACGTGTGTTGCCACATCGGTCCTTCAGATTTTCCAATTTTATTTTCTTTTTAAATCAGAACAAGTTATGAAGGCAAAGTCCTGCTTTTAGAACTTAACCAAGCAAGTCTGTGTGGGCCTGTTTTCTCCTCCTTGAAGACAATGTGTCCAGTAGCATCTCAGGAGGGCACGTAGAAAGCAAAAGCCAAAGAAATAAAGGACTCTTTTCCCCAATCATAGAATGGTTTGATTTAGAAGGGATCTTAAAGATTATTAAGTTCCAATCCCCCTGCCATGGGCAGGCACACCTCCCACCAGACCAGGTTGCTCAAAACCCCATCCATGCAATGTTCTTCCTGCTATCTTTTTATTAATGTAAACATATATACAAAGCAAGAAATAAGGAATAATAATAAGAAGGTAAAATTGTAAGAAGGTCAGATAAAACCTAAACCAACTGAAGATGCATACAACTTCCTCCCGTTGAAGGAGACGTGAAGAAACCCCCGTGATCTGTAAGCCCCACGGCTTATCTCGATAGCCAGAAAATCCTGATAACACCAAGAAAAACATATTCCAAAACCAATGCCCCCCCACACCCCAGGAGAAAACTCTGCTGAAGTCCTCTCAGATGTAAAACCAAGATTGTCAACGAAGTAAAGCCCAGCTAATCCTGACTGCCAGCACAGTCCTGGGGAAAGAGGTCTCACGAAGAGATAAGATTCAAATCAAGAGTTTCACAGATCAAAGGCAACAGCCTGAATTGGAAACTGAAACGAGAAAGACACCAGAAGAGTCTCTGCTGCATTTTCTGTGAGAGCCATTTCTAGGTAAGCAAAATACTTTGGTGACATTTAAAAATATTTATAAAAATTAGAGAAAAGCTCCACATAGGGGTCAAGGGAGGAAGCCAAACAGGTGACCACAAGCAAAGGGTCAATAGCCTTTGCATTTCTTCATGTGCTGGAGAAGTGGGGAAGTCTTCGCTGTGGCATCTTCCACTGTTTCATTTGTTTATCTTGGGAAGTAGAGGTATTATAGAATGAGACAGTGGGTTGGGTTGGAAGGGACCTTTAAGATCATCAAGTTCCAACCGCCCTGCTCTGGGCAGGGACACCTCCCACCACACCAGGTTGCTCCAAGCCCCCTCCAATCTGGCCTTGAACCCTTCCAGGGATGGGGCAGCCACAGCTTCTCTGGCCAACCTGGGCCAGGCTCTCACCACCCTCACACCAAACAAGTTCTTCCCCACATCTCATCTCAAGTGTCAAACCCTTCCCCCTCCTCCTAGGGCTCTCCTCCCTCATCAAGAGTCCCTCCCCAGCTTTTCTGAAGCCCCTTGAGGGACTGGAAGGGGCTCCAAGGTCTCCCCAGAGCCTTCTCTTCTCCAGGCTGAACCCCCCCAATTCTCTCAGCCTGTCCTCACAGCAGAGGGGCTCCAGCCCTCCCAGCATCTCCATGACCTCCTCTGGACCTGCTCCAACAGGTCCATGTCTCTCCTGTGCTGAGGACTCCAGAGCTGGATGCAGTGCTCCAGATGGGGTCAATCTTATCAATCCTTTTTGACGTACTCTAAATGGGAAACCAAGGCACCACGTCCGCAGTTTGTGAAGAGGAAATGGGCACAAACTTGAGTATAAGAAGTTCCACCTAAACATGAGGAGGAACTTCTTTATTTTAAGAGTTGTAGAGTACTAGGACAGGCTGCCCAGAGATGTGGTGGAGTCTCCTTCTCTGGAGACATTCAAAACCCACCTGGACACATTCCTGTGCAACCTGCTCTGGGTGGACCCACTCCAGCAGGGGGGATTGGACTAGATGATTTCCAGAGGTCCCCATATGATTCTATGATTATATGAACCAGAAGGAAATTGTGGGCACAGAAAGAACCGGATGCTGGTTTCCCACGGTGTAACCATGAGATCAACATTCATGACGAGCCAAATACCAGCCACAACAAAAAAAGGTTGGAGATCTGGGTTCTCTGGCAGAGAGACCTCCCCTAAAGTAAAAGCACGAGGCTGAACCAGACTATGAATTCATCCTAAAAAAGCTCCATTGAAGATGATTCTGTGGAAAAGGATAAAGCCAGTCAGGGTGGCCACAAACTGGCCTAAATAGATGTGAGTTTAAAAAAAGCTTCCCAAGGGATGAACACAACCAGAGAGGATCAGCCTTTGTTGCAGTCGAAGGAGAAACTATTTAAAACATAGAGAACGGGGGAGAATATGCACACCATGGAGCCAGAAACATCAGCGAAGAGCATCAGGAAAGCAGGAGAAAGTCAAGGACTGCCTTGAGTCAAGGACTGCCAGAGAACCACCCGTGGTGTAAGAAGTCACAGAGAAACCCAGCGCGTCCGTGTGCGTGCGGGGACGCATGTATTTAGCACTGGCAGGAAAAAAAAAAAAGACTTTGGAATAGTGAGCAAAAATGGTCTCCTGCTGTTTGCTTCGGGAAATCCAGCCTCTGCAAACAGGCTCCGTGAATCAGCAAGAGAAATACCTGCCTGTCATCGATCTCCTCTTTAAACAGATGATCACAAATATTGGCTAATGGCTCCGCTCAAAAGGAACTGCTGCGCAAACCGGGAACAGGAACTCGGCGTCAGCTGGGACTAAGAGAAAAGATTTCAGGGATCCTGGAAAAAAACCTGAAAAGGAAAGACTTAAGTCAAGGTTTGGCAATCTTTGTACGGTGCCGTGCCAGGCTTTTTCTTCACTCTACGGCTCGAGTGTGCCAAGAGAAGCCGAGCAGGGTCTGGTAGAAGCTGCCTCAGAAGCTGCAAGGATCTGCCAGTCAATGGTATCTTGCTTCTAGGCAAGACAGAGGCTTTTCATAGAATCATATGGGGTTGGAAGGGACCTCTGGAGATCATCTTTTCCCAAGCTGAGGGAGAATAATAATAAAATAAAATAAAAAATCATAAAGCGCTGCGTCTTGTAAATGAGCCCCTCAAAACGCCATTAGGAGCCCATTCAGAGTCTGATTGCACATCCACAGGTTGTGGATCCCCAAAATAAAACACGCATCCGGTACCAGATGCAAGAGAAGACAAAAAAAAAAGAAGGGTCGTTGAACCGAACAAGGCTGCATGACTGATGAGAATATTTGGATTTGAGTAATGGAACAATATTGCAGGGACCAGAGAGATCAAAAATTGCAGAGCCAGCACCTTTTCAACTAATAAGACACCTTCCCAGATGAAACTGCTGATGCATCCAGGAAAGGAATAAGCTAAACACAAGAGAAGGACACTTAGAAGGGCAAATGAGGTTTAAAGTCAGACAAGAGCGTCCATAAAGAAAATGAATTTTCTATTGCTATATCTGGATACAAGGAGTCTGAATAATAAGAAGGAACAAATAAAATCCTGACCGGTAATAAGAAAAAAAAAAAAAATGAAATCTGGTGCAATGAGCGTGTGACTGGACTTAAAAATTCCAGGGTGCTCAGGTGTGAAAGGGAAGCGATGACTGCAACATACAAAGAGCTGGGGGAAAGACTCACCTCTTTCATAGTTCACCCCAGAAAACCTGTATTTCCAGGGGAACTCAGCAGAAACTCGGTGTGTTTTAATGAGGGAAGCTCAGGAGGAGGTTCTGTGAAGGACCAAGACAGGGAACAGGGTTGCTGGATCTATAGTCACATAAAGGGAGGGGGGGGGAGGAAGATATGGGGTTATGGAGGAGACCAAAGGGGTAAGAAACTCTCATGCAGCAAAAGAGAGAGAGAGAGAGTTGGGCAGAGAGGAACCTGATGAACTTCAACAAGGGCAACTGCAGGGTGCTGCACCTGGGGAGGAATAACCCCATGGACCAGGACAGGTTGGGGGTGACCTGCTGGAGAGCAGCTCTGAGGAGAAAGACCTGGGAGTCCTGGTGGACAAAAGGATGCCCATGAGCCAGCAATGTACCCTTGTGGCCAAGAAGGCCAAGGGCATCCTGGGGGGCATTAGGAAGAGTGTGAGCAGCAGGTGGAGGGAGGTCATTGTGCCCCTCTGCTCTGCTCTGGGGAGTACCCATCTGGAGCACTGGGACCAGTTCTGGGCTCCCCAGTTCAAAAAAGAGAGGGAACTGCTGGAGAGGGGACAGCAGAGGGCTACGAAGATGATGAGGGATCTGGAGCATCTCTCTTAACGAGGAAAGGCTGAAGGACTTGGGTGTTTTTAGTCTTGAGAAGACTGAGGAACCTATAAATCCTTAAAGGGTGGGTGTCAGGAGATTGGGGCCAGTCTTTTTTCAGTGGTGCCCAGGGACAGGACAAGAGGAAACGGGCACAAACAGGAATATTAGAAGTTCCATCCCAACATGAGGAGGAACTTCTTTCCTGTGAGGGTGGCAGAGTCTCTGAAGAAGCTGCCTAGAGAGGTGGTAGAGTCTCCATCTCTGGAGACATTCAAACCCCACACGTTCCTCTGCAACCTGCTCTGGGTGGACCTGCTTTGGCAGGTCCTTCAGACCCCATATCATTCTGTGATTCTGTAGTTACAGGGAATTAGTTTCTCCAAATGCTAGGTAGAATTTATAACACAAAGTAATTATTTTGGACCTCATTACAACCAATAAAACTGCAGCAATCACTGGACTGGAAGTCTTGACAGAGGAGAAGAAGAACAACAGTCTCGCATTTAAATATATCTAAGTCTAGTAATTCAATCAAGATTGCGAAATGGCTTGATTTAAATAATTGATTTTAACTCGTGTGACGTTTGTACTTTTTCGTTATCATCTTAATGAAATATCAACATAATGAAAATAGGCATCACTTAAGATGTTGATTTTTTCACAAATATAACTTAGCAGAGGAAAAATTAAGGAATTTGCATATAGATGATCCACTTATATTCACTCAGCAAGTTTCAAAGTGCTTTTGGGATCAAAAAAGGAAGAGCTACAGAGTAGAGTTTGGAAAAGCTTCTAAAGCAAATCAGATTTAACTCCCCTTGCAATCAATGGGAAAATACTAGAAAAATTATTAAGCATCCTATATCAAAGCAACTACAGGAGAAAGGGGAAAAAAAATATGAAACAACACGGGTGAGTCGGGATCAAATTGTGTCAAACCAAAATAGCCCAGTGAAACTCAATAAAGACAAGGGCAAGAGCAGGGTACGTGGCGCAGGTGGAGAATAAGTAACCTAGGGGGTATATTAGATCAGAAATGAATATAAGTCAACAATGCAATGAATTTCCAAAGGGGAAATAATAAATAAATAAATAAATAAATAGGGCAATTCGGATTGCTTTATTAGAGTGCCATGTGGAAAATAGCATTATTTCATTTTATACAATGCTGACAAGGCCACAGAGTCCCAAGTCCATGTACAGAGGGAGGTAAACACAGCAGAGAACAGAGGAAAGCTGCAAAAATAATAAAGAGATTTGAAAAAGAAAAAAAAATAAGATCCATGACAACAGATTAAAGGACCTTGTTCAGCCTAGAGGAAAGAAAACTGAAGGAGAACGTAACATGCTCCCATCAGTGAAAAGAGAGACGAGGGGATGAGTTATTTTGCACATCCTCTGGAGTGAAGCAAAGCATCTTAATTTGCCAGAAAAATAAGATGTGGGAAAAGCTTTTCACTAAATCAGTTAATTACCCACTACCTAAAGAGGCTGGGTACCTTCTAAACTGGAAGATTTTAAGGAAAAATTAGAAATATATTTGTCAGGGATGCTCTACTTTATCTTGCCTCAAGGAGAGCAATGAACTGGAGGGTCTCCGAAGCTCTCTACCAGCTCCGCATTTCAAGAAGAGAAGGTGCCTCAGAGGACCCGGTTGTTGAACCCAAGAGTCCTCAAAGATTCCTGCACCATTTCTGAGACCCCAAGGTTTCATTTTCAATATTTTGGAGAAAATCTGGAAGACAAATATTTCATAGTAACTATTAATCTGCCCAACATTGGCTTTGGAAAAAATAAGGGAAAAATGAATCGACTTGATCTAGACTTAAAAAAAAGAAAAGGAACAAAATTAATGACAGTCAACGCAACATTATGGAAAATAGGCCTTATCAAACAAAGCTGATTTCATTCTTAGAGGGGATCCAAAATTGGGTTGATAAAGGTAACTGCTGCAATGTAACAGGGACGTTTTTGTCGAGAGTGACATCTTCATTAAAAAATTACCACTCTACTGTGTCAACAAAGCTGGCTAAAGGGATTTTGAGTTGGCCAACTGACAGATGACTAAAAGCAATCATCCGTGGAAAATCACCGTCAACAAAGTTAACTGTAACAGGATTCTGCCAGGCTTGATTTGGAGCCTGGTACCATTCAAAAGGTCCACTCTAGGTCTGGAAATTAATATAATCATGGACAGGATTTCTTAATGTTCCTCCAGATGACAAATGAAGAGGACAGGCTGAAAAGACACAGCAATTTGACCTTCAAAGACCACTCAAAAGTAGGTTTCAATACAACCAAAGTAACTTCTACATCGAGGAAACACAATTTGAAAGCCACAGACCCTGAAGTACAATTTGAGGTAGTGTCAGGCCAGAAGCTGCCCAACGATTCCCAGTGCAATTCCTTGTTTCGCTGACCCAAAATAAAAACTGAAAGACCACTCGGTTATGGAATTGAGTTCCCTCCAAAGGGGAAAGTTATTGGGTATCAAAGGACCGTTGAATTTAGCCATGAAAAGCGTGTCAGTGGCAATAGTAGGAAAATAATTCAAATTAGACCTCAATTTTTTAATCAGAGAGGGTAATTAATTGCTGAAAATATATCAAGAAGTGGAGGACTCTTCATGGGTTGAGATCTTCAAACTGAGAATGATTGTCTTGGTAGAAAGCAAACAGCCCAAAATAAATCATTTGGCTCCTTCTCCAGGGAAAATGTAAGGATCTGTGGTTTTGAGGAGGTCAGCCTCATTAAGCCTTAACCTCTAGGAACTCTCTCCTAAGTCCATGCAGAAAGCCATCAACACAGCATCTGAGCACATCCCAACAGCACCCAATGCAAAGCAAATCTATCTCCTAGCCTTCACAGGGGGAGAAGGAGCCCAGCACCTGACCCAACTTTGCTGTGTGAGGTCAGCAAGAAACCTGCAGGCTCCATTTTTCCATGATGAAAACAGAGATAATACATCTACACACGAGGATCTTGTGAGGCTCAACCCAGAGAGGTCTGCAAAGACCTTCCAAGAATCTTGGAAGCAGCCTGTACATACAGCTGGAGATCACTGTAGTAGAGGCAGCATCAGGAAGGAAAGGGGTCGTCTCTTGGACCACCTTTGCAGGGGCATTGTGGAAAAGAGGGAGAGGACAACATGCTTCGTGTGGGACACCGTGTGAAACAGCAATCCAAAAGCAACCAAGAACTTTGATTCCCAAGCCAGGAAAAACTCTAGGTAACACCCATCCGCTGTAAAACACTCCACCATCATTTTACAAAGCCTAAAGCAGTTTAAGACATTATTTCTTGGGGGTAACGCTAACAAACACAGACTTAAATAGAAACTCCAGGAATTAAGAAAAACTGAGACTCAGATGAGAACGGATACAATACTGCATTTATCTACTGAGCTCACAACATAAGCCTGCTACTGCAGAAGTAGACAACCCAAACCAATCATCTTCTCTACAACCTCCATTTGTGTGTACGTGTGCGATACTTATGGAAAGAAATATTTTATTGAGCTTCCAAATGAGATCAGTCCATATTCAGTAGATTCAGCAGCTGAGGTGACAGACGGGAGAATGTTGAGGTGATGCCGTTCTCGTGGTCAAGTGACCAGCCTCCATTTCCATACAGGACTGGCCACTCTAGGACAAGAGCAAGGCACGTGTAGATAAGTCCTATTTCCTCCTCCGAGCAACCATAAGGGAAATTGGAAAATTTATTCTATCTGCCTACACCACACAGCGTTGGACCTGAAAAACAAGTGGAATGCCATAGTTTTTGCAAAAGCCATTAAATTTCCCATTAAGTTATGATACACGCAGGAAACTGAAGAAAATTATTTGCAGAATAAACTACTAGAGAATAAATGTTCATACGGGGATCTATTCCAAAGTAATTGCACTTTAAATGCTCACAAGCTTAATTCAAAGTACTTTTCAATGGGGAAGAGTCATAGAATCATAGAATTGTCTAGGTTGGAAGGGACCTTTAGGACCATCTAGTTCAACCATCAACCTAACACTGATAAAAAACCATCACTAAACCGTGTCTCTAAGCACTATTACAAGTCCTTTGAGCCTGTCTGTCCATACAGATACTGTGATCATCTTGGTTGAGAAACAATTGGAAATTGTAATGGTTAATCTTATTTTGTCCACCTAAACAGCAGGAGAAGATCAAGCACGCTTGGAGACTTCCTTCAGTTGGAAGTATCAAGACAAGTATCAAGTAATGCCCATCTAGGGACAATGGGACATTTAAGTGAGCTGTTTTCCAGCAATCACCTCCAACTCTGTCATGTCCATAATACAAAACAAGGTGTTTCATATGTTAAAAAAAGAAAATAAATATATATAAATACACACAAAATGCCATTAAGTCCAAAATCTTGCTTCAACATGGTAACCCACAGAAGAGGACTTATTTGTTGGGACTGCAGAAAGTCTGAGGAGTTTGTTATATGAATAACCCCCAAAACCTCCTTGTCCATTAAAAAAACCCAAGTTGTCACCCCCTATAAATTCAAGGGTAAAGAAAGGAAAATGGGGACAAAACAAACCGTGCTCAAAACTTCTCTCTAGTCTCCAGGATGTATTTCTAATGTCAGAACGATAAAATCCACACGTTATCAAATTTAGAGAGCTGGGTATCAAATACCAAAGAAAGCAAAAGCCCAAATACTGTGCTTTAATTCCTGGCAGATAAACTAAAGAGGCTGATGCCATAAAAGAGCCAGATCTTTTTGATTAAGTTCAAATTAGAAGGAAGAAAATAAAACCTGCAGAACCCAAAATGTTATGGTCTATTTTAACTTTTGCTGCAGTCTGCAATCTTTATCCTTTTTATCAAAGAATTAGCCATGCCTAGCAGGCATGATGGCATCTATTCTTTTCTTGCCAGTTTAGTACTTTTTCCTCTCATAAAATACTCTAAGCTTGTCTTCAATAATCCTCCCAAATCTCTAACCCTTGCTAAGAGAAGGGAAGGCAAAAACATTCAACCCGCAAATACACTTCAGCGTTAATCTTCCTACTGAGAAAGTCATCGTAGGAAAGCTATGATAAACCCCATTTTTTGGCTCTGACTTTTCATTTTCCCACCTTCCAGTTTTCCAGGTGATGGTTTCACTTAAAGAAAAGAAGGAAAGACCAGGAAAATTTCAGCCAAATACAAACCAGTATCTTCCAAGGAGGACAGGAACTGTTTTTTTTAAGCTCTTACAACTCCTATGGCAATCATCTCCTAAATAATTTGCTGGAGAGCGTCAACAAGGCCACATTTTTTCCTCCCAGAAAGCACACAGTCACTCAAAATTCCTTTGCAGTGCTTAGGGTTTTCAGCATATCCATAGGAAACAAAACTCTAAGGAACTTATTCAAGTCCCACTCACACTGTGAGAAAACATATGCGTCGCCATCATCATCAACAGAACCTCACTCCCTACACGATTCTTTGAAAAATAAAGTATTATGCCATGAATATCATCATCATCACTTCCCTATAGGGTTTCAACAGGAAAGAGGGAAGAAATATAAGGTTTAATTCAATAAAAGCATAAACATAGAATGGCGTAGGGGAAGACTTTGTAGAGTAGGGTAGATGGTTGGACTCAATGATCCAAGGGTCTTTTCCAACCAAAATGATTCTATGATTCCAGAATCCAATAGGTTGGAAGGGAGCTTAAAGATCATCCCGTTCCAATCCCCTACCCTGGGCAGGGACACCTCCCACCAGACCAGGCCCATCCAACCTGGCCTTGAACCCCTCCAGGGATGATGAACAATGTCTTCTACTTTCAGACTGAGAGGCAGTGAGAAAGAGATTTTAGAAAAGCAGATAAATAATTAAATGCTCATATTTGAGTGCAATTAGATATTAAAAATCTATCTGGAAATGATTCAAAATTTTGCATTCATGTTCCTGTTTGGAGCCCAAGACACAAAAAAAATATGGCTTGGTTCTCAAAAGTTGCTTCACACTCAAGAGCTTCCACAAATTTCAGATTATCTGGGAATGCTGGATATACCTTAAAAACTGGATTTTCCCTGACTGGGATCATAATTATGGATCTGGGATCCTGGCTTCAGACACCCATGACAAAGTGTACCTGCCTCTCAACCAAAGAAAACCCTGAAAATTCTCTTTCTTTTCCTTCTGATTCAAACCAACAAGGAAATAAATGTCAAATCCCACGTCAAAGCATCAATATGTCAGAGTACAACAAAAAATACAGATCCTTTGCTCTAAAATCATCAAGATAAAACAAGCATTTACTTCCGATTGATTTTTACGTGAAGTCCATCAACTACCAACCACCAAATACTTCCAAGCCCTTCCCCACCTGCTCAGAACTTCTCCCAAAATCCCTCCTGCAGCCTCCAGCTCTTGGTTGGGGCAAAGGGCCACATCTGCTCCAGCTGCACAAGATCTCACCAGCCAACGAGTTGATTTTTCCCTAGAAAAATCAGGGGAACTGTTACGAGCCCCATTCCTCAGGTGGAAGCACTGTTTTTATTTTCTCCCCTCTGCCCAGCAGTCAACTTCCTCAAAACTTTTAAAAAAATAATAAAGCTCATTTGTCTTCTATGCCCATGACCCTTTGAAATGTGGATTACTGGTGGGCAGGTGGATCACATCAACCTTACTGCCTCAAGAAATCAGGTTTACGTGAATTTACATAAACAAACACAGCACCACCACTGACATTTTCCTCTCTTGTTTAGCAATATCAATGTTTTTAACATAAAAATAGGGACAGAGTGATTCAGTTGAGCGGAAGGAACAAGGAAGTAACACAATTTAGACACCTCTGGAGGATGGCATCCGTTTGACTGGCAGGTAGTGGAGTCATGTGGAAATAACTCCTGAAAATTTATTCTCAGTTCTAAAAGGCGACAGATTAAGAGCCCATATTTTTTAATTCAAAGAGTTAAAAGGCCGTCAACAGGCAAAAAATCGACAGGTGGGTTTTATTTATTGTCACTAAAACAGAAATCTTCATCTATTTATTGAAGAGATGTACGACGGGCATTCAGGAATCCAGTAACATCCAATGGGACTCATCGATTCATCACCAAAAAGCACTATTTACTTTGAAAAAACACCGGAGAACACAAGGAGAACATTTTTCTCTTTCGATATTTTTGGATCTACGTGACAATTTACAGATTTTAAGTGGCAAAATTGAGCCTAATTGATTAGAAAGATTGCGGTATATTAAGAAATGAGACCGACACGAATGGTCACCAACCTCTCCTTGGCAGCCAGCTTCTTCTCAGACACACGATCCCAAATAAATCAGAGATGGCCCTGTACAAAAAATTACCTCGTTTGCACTTTGAAAGCCATGGGAGAGTCACTCCTCTCCAGAGTTAATAATCTAGGGGATGTTTCAAATACTTCTTTGTCGTACCCGGGGCTGGGAAGAGGAGGAGACTGGCAGGACATGGCACGTCTCTCACCTGGTGACACCTCCACGGTGCAGGGAGATGGGGCTTGAGCACGGCCACCGTCCAGCCGTACGTCAGCGAGGGCCAGAGGAGCTAATTTGGGACCCAAACACAGAGTTAAGAACGGGGTGGTTTAAGGCGAGACTTTATGAATTGCAGGAGGAAACAGAAAAGTACACGGAGCACTCGTGCTGCGGAAAGGGAAATCGGGGGCCTCTGCAGATACAATCAAGCCCAAAAGGCATGACTTGAAGACAAATGAAGATCATAATCCAGGCTGAAGGAAAAAGCAAGCTCAGAAAGGAAGATATAAAAGTTGTATTTCCTTTTCGACAGCCTCATCGACTGCTACCAACCGCTTGAGAGGTGGGAAATAAGCAGAGAGTGCCCAGCTGGAAACGTGGAGGTTTTTAACCACCAGAAGATAAAGGTCCAAAACGCTTCTCTGCCCCAAGGTTTAAAAAAAGATTGAATTTATGTTTGTGCCACGGTTCCTGGCTTTCACAGAGGGTAGGACTTGGTGACCCAGGAGCTCCATCCCAGCTGCGAACGTCCCGCTTCCCAGCAAAGGAGATCGATGCCCATCTCCCGGTGGTCACCTTTGAAAACTTCCCAAAAAGCAGAGGTTAATCTGGATTAAGCTCACGCTTCCCTTGCCTAAAGCAGCTGCGTTTGCACCTACGCATCCAAACCCGGGTTCAGGAGCTCTTCTAGACAGATCAGATAATTCAATTTAGACTCGATTTAATTATCGTTTTAATTACGCTTTCAGCTGAGGTACTGAAGGCCTTTTGCAGAAATGTTTCTCCCAAGCATTTTTGATGAAGAAATGTTTTCAGGAGCACCGACAGCAGTATCCCCTTTCTCTCACGAGTTTCCCCGTTATCCGGGCGGTGAGTAACAGATACAGGGGAGGACAAAAACTTGACTGCAAAGAGGTGGGTTTTAAAAAAAAAATCCCAAAATAGTTGCCCTGCTGCAATGCAGACTTGTCATTGAACCTCACAGAGGAGTATCACCTAAGATCAGAAAGGACCTCTACAATACGTTCTCCCTAAATGACCCTATTTGAGTTCTTTCTCGTTAATTTTGACGCGATACGGGTCGTTCAGGTTTCTCACTCCGAGCAAGATTTCCAATTATTGAACAAATTCAAAACACCTTCACAACACGCAGTCGTTTTGCTTCCAATCCCTTTGTTCCAAAGGAGAAGGGTTAGAATCCACCATTCCAAGAAGTGCACCTTTTACTACCAGCCCATTCTAATCAGCCAAAGAGTATGCCAAAAAAAAAACCCCAAACCCAGCACACATCCCAACAGCAACATCTGAAATACTCGGCGCACGTGCATTAAAATAAAGGCCACTGTAAGCACATCGTGTCAGAAATCCCTTCAGAAAAATCTTAATGTTTACTTTGGTTAAAAAAAGTTAAGATGCATAAGGAGGTAAGCTGATATTTGTAACTTTCAGAAGAAGAAAAGCCAAAAATTAATCAGATTCAATACATATTTCGTCCAAAAAAATACATTGCTAACTGCTATCCATCCTTTGAATGACTACATACACCCAGCAAGAAGAACTATTCAGACCAGAGTTATTGGTTGTGGGATTTTTATTTTACATACTCAGCCCTAAGGGTCCAGAGAATCCATGAAACAAATCAAAATCAAAAAGCACTAAAAAAAATAAAAAAGCATTTGGCCTCCTATACTAATTTTCTTTTTCTTTACATTGCTCAACATCACTCCTCAATTGGAGTACTAATCAACAACCACTTCACAGTTAACATTTCATGAAATAACGTGGTTGATGCAATCAAGTCCAGCAAAATGCTTCCCTAAAGATGTTTCCATCATTCACATTCTGTTTTTTTTTTTAAAAAAAAAGGAGAAAAGCAAAGCTCTGGCTTCCTCCATCGCTATTTAACAGCAAGAATAAACACACTGCTGCATCTTAAATCATATTTTGATTAAAACATAAATAGAATCACTTGGGGTTTCTTTCTGGTTAGTACAACATGCCTTTGTCCAGGAGAGAGGGGGAGAGGAGGGGGGGAGGAAAAAAAAAAAAACCCAACACCCTCAACCTGCTCATTTTTCTACATTTGACAGGATTCAGCACTAAATGAATGTCTTTTGAATGAAATTCAGTCTATCGAAATGCGAGCCATAACCTGAAAGCTTATCATCATGATGTGCAGGGGGGGAAAATAAATAAGGAGGGAGGGAAAATAAGTAAGGAGGGAGGGGGAAAAAATCCCCAAAATCCAACATAGTACAAACCCTTTCTTTTTTATTTTCTTTTTGAGAATGAATATGTAATTCATTTCCATATTTCAGGGCTCCTCTGGTTTTCTATGAGGGACTGAAGCCAAGCACCTTTTTGGCGTTATTAACCCGCAATAGAGCGATGGACTTCATTGCCCTGAAAACCACAAAGCCCATAACAAAGTATTCAAGCCATTACCCAAAAAAAAAAAAAAAAAAGAAATTACAAACTAAAAAAACCCAACCCGTTTCGTAAAAATGAATAGAATATACTGTTTTAAATAGAAAATACAACACTGCTTTACATCTCATAACCTTGCACTCCCTGTTTTCAGGCTACAGATGCTGCACGTTGATATCCCCCCTCCCCAGCTCCTCAAAATCGGGCTATTTTTAAACCCCCCCTCCCCGGAAAGGGCAGAGGGACAAGGAGGAGGGGAATGGTGGCAACTGGGACCTTCCCATCCCATAAAGTTGCTGGCAGGCTCGTTAATATTCCCTATATCACTCTGGTCCTCATCATCCCCATGTGCCCCTCTCAATATTGGCAGTGAGGATGCCATGAAGGAAGGGGGGGGGGGGGAAGGCACACACACACCCCCCCATCTCTGGGGTTTTCACCCCCAAAACCTCCCCACACAGACGTGTCCTGAGCAACGGGCACGCAGAAGAAAAGTCACTCCATCACTCCGTGTCCCTTCTTCCACCCTCAGGGAAAGTGAAACTTGGCTTGGACCTTGGCGGTGATGGCTCCTCAGTGGAGGTGAACCCCCCATGTCCCCCCATGGTGGGGGAAGGACACACACATCGAGCCCACTTGTTCCCTATGTGGCCCCCAAAAAGGCTTGAGGGGAACAACAAGCTTTGAGGGGAAGGACACAACCAGGCTCCTGGGGGAGACACAACAGGTTCTGAGGGGGACAACAGGTTCTAAGGGGGGGGGGGCTACAGGCTTTGCCAGTAGGGGGACAACAAGCTCTGAGGGGGGGACACAAGAAGCTCTGAGAGGGGGGAGACAACACGCTCTGAGGGGGGGAACAGGTTCTAAGGGGGGAAATTACAGGCTCTGACTGGGGGGGGGGTGGGGGGGAGAACAAGTCCTGAGGGGGGGGATAGACACAACAAGTCCTGAGGTGGGGGGGAGACGACAGGTTCCCCGGGGGGAACAACAAGGTGTGAGGAGGGGACAACCAGGCTCTGAAGGGGGGGACACAACAGGCTCTGAGGTGGGGGGGGGGGGGGGGGCAACAACAGGCTCTAACGGAGAGGAGGGGGAGGACACACAACAGGATCGAGGAAGGGGGGGTGAGGGGGGTACAACAGGCTCTGAGGAGGAACCACAAGGTCTGAGGGAGGGGACAACCAGGCTCTGAAGGGGGTGACACACGACACAACAGGCTCTGAGGAGGAACGACAAGGTCTGAGAGGTGGGGGACACAACCAGGCTCTGTAAGGGGGACACAACAGGCTCTGAGGGGGGACGACACGACACAACAGGCTCTGAAGGGAGGACACTGAGGGTCTGAAGAGAGGGGGGGGGACAAGCTCTGAGGGGGGGGACGAGAAGGCTGAGGGGGGGGGGACGGGGGACACACACATCAGGCTCTGAGAGGGGGACAAGCAAGCTCTGGGAAGGGGGAAAACCAGGCGCTGAGGGGAGGGGGTGTCTCTCCCTCCCCAGGGCGGTGGTCTCTCTCTTCCCTTCCCCCCGGCTCGGGCTCTCCTCCTCCCACGCCAAACCCCCACCCTCCGGGAGCCACGCAGAGCCCCGAGCTGAGAGGATGCTCCCCCCCCTCCCCGCCACCACCGGCCCTGTCCCCTCAGTGGTTGGGAGGGGGGGGACGACGCTCACCGCCACCATCTCCCCCCGCCACTGTCACCCCCCACCCCCTCCCCTCAGGGGGGTCACTCCCGCCCCCCCCGCCCCTCACCTGCGGCTGCTCGGGCGGCGGCGTCCCCTCAGCCGGTGCGGCGGCGGCGGCGGCAGCGCGCTCCCCCTGCTCGCGCTGCCTGCTCCGCGGCTCCTGCTCTGCCCGCAGCCGCCAGCCGGTGGGGGAGGGGGCGGCGGCGGACGGGCGGGCGGGCGGGCGGAGGGGTGGAAAGAGGGAGTACCACCAGCGGGACCGTTACAGCCGCCGCCGGGACTACCGCTCCCGGCACGCCCCGCGCGCCGCCGCCGCGGCTGGACACTGGGCAGGTCCGCGCGGAGCACGCTGGGTAATGTAGTCCTAAGGGAGGGCGGAGAGGGATACGGGGGGCGCCGGCGCGGGGCAGGATGGGAGGTGTAGTGCCGGCGCTCTGCCTACTGGGAGCTGTAGTGCGAGTAGGCAGGGACACACGCAATGCACGACGGGATATGTAGTTCCTCGGGGCATGTTGGGAGTTGTAGTCCGCGCTGGCTGAGGGGAGGATGCGGGCCGCGGTGGGGATCCCCCCCATGGCCCTACAACCCGGGGCTCCTTCGGGTCCCCGGGGCTTAGCCTCACCTCCGGGAGCCGCCCGGCGATTGCGGGGCCACGGGCCTACAATAGGGTGTGGGGAGGAGGGGAGAACGGCAGGGCCCGGCCTTGTTTCACTGCCCTGCCGCCTTCTCCTCGTCCTCCTGCGCGGCCTGGCCTTGCGCCCTCCTTTCCCCTCACAGCCCGAACCGGCCCCTTCCCCACCAAAACCTTTTGCTCCACATCCCAGGCCCCCTCGATACCTGGGGAAGGCGGCTGCAGCTCCCCAGCCTTGGGAGGGGGAACAGGCCCTTCTCTGGGCCCACAAATGAGTGTTTTCATTTTTCAGGCAAGAACCCGGTGTGAAAAATGGGCATGAAATCTTTTTGGGAGGGACCAACAGCTTCTGCCAGTGCATGGGGCAGCGAGGTGGGTGCAAAAAGGGACACCATTGCTCAGCACCCCGGTTTTAGGGTGGGAAAGGAGCATTTGGGGAAAGTGCTGGTGCCTGGGAGGTGGAGAATTGAATTCCTGTGGGTCATCACCCTGGGACTGAAACCATGTCCCCTTGTCAGTCCCTCCAACCGCACATTGCTGTTTCACAGAACCATAGAGTGGTTTGTGTTGGAAGGGACCTTAAAGATCACCCGGTTCCACCACACCAGGTGACCCAAAGCTCCCTCCACCCTGGCCTTGAACCCCTCCAGGGATGGGGCAACCCTGGACAACTTGGGCAACCAGGTCTCACCACCTTCACACCAAACAAGTTCTTCCCCACATCTCATCTCCATCTCCCTTCTTTCAGTGTCAAACTGTCCACCCTTGTCCTGTGGCTCCCCTCTCTCATCAAGAGTCCCTCCCCAGCTTTCCTGGACCCCCTTGAGGGACTGGAGGGGGCTCCAAGATCTCCCAGAGCCTTCTCTTCTCCAGGCTGACCCCCCCCCCCCCCCCCCCCCCCCCCCCCCCGCCCCCCCCCCCCCCCCCAACTCTCTCAGCCTGTCCTCCCAGCAGAGGGGCTCCAGCCCTCCCAGCATCTCTGTGGCCTCCTCTGGCCCCACTCCAACAGGTCCATGTCTCTCCTGTGCTGAGACCCCAGAGCTGGAGGCAGCACTGGGTGGGGGGGGGTCTCCTCAGAGCGGAGCAGAGGGGCAGAATCCCCCCCCCTCACCCTGCTGGCCACGCTGCTGGGGATGCAGCCCAGGGTGTGGGGGGCTTTCTGGGCTGCCAGTGCACGTTGCCGACTCATGTTGGTTTTTGGGAAGATTCCTGGTGGGAATTTTTTCCCCAAGCAATTGATGTCAAACACATCCCCCGCAGAATCAGTCAGGACGGGGGGTGTCCCAGGGGTGGCAAGGGTTTTTTCCCTGCTCTGCTTGCTTTCGTTTCTCACCCCTTGGACAAACTGGTTTTTTGGTGGAGGATGTTGTGAAAACCACATCAAAGAAAACATTTTTCCATGTTCATTGTTTCTCCTGCAGGATGGAGGATGCCTTTGGCACCGATGGGACACACTCAGCCCTGGTGATGCCCAGTGTCGTATGGTAAAAGAAGCCTCCAGTGGGATTTGAAGACTCTTTAACAGCCCATCGTGGGGTTTTATCCCCCCCTACAAGCCAGGTACTGGCCCCTCCCAAGGGCAGATGTGTGTCAGGAAGAGAAAGAGCAAACTTTGGGGTGTCCTCCCCCCGGGTTCGAGCACGAGGAGACCCACTGAAGAGATGCTGGTTTCCTACATCATGTGAGATTCGAGGCCAGGTTGGAGGGGGCTTTGAGCAACCTGGTGCAGTGGGAGGTGTCCCTGCCCAGGGCAGGGGGTGTTGGGATTCAATGATCTTCAAGGTCCCTTCCAAATCTAACCATTCTATGTGGGAAGAGTTAAAAAAAAAAAAAATCCTTTTTTTCTTACTCAAAAGCCAAGGCTTGGATGGGGAATATCTCTGCCAGGCACCGCTCTGTGACAGCTTCTCCCTGTAACAACCCTCCCCCGGGTGAGTCAGGGACAGAGCTTGGCTGGAAAAAAACCAAACTGGTTCTTCAAACTGAGACTGGTTTCTGTAGCACCCGGTTGCTACAGAAAATGAGGGGAAATCCATGATTTGGCTCCCCTGAGCGAGGGAATGAGTCTTTTCCCAAGTTGCATCCTTTCCCTCTTCCACCTGAGCAGCTTTTCCGCCTGGAAATAACCTTGTGGCTCCTCAGGTCACCTTTTCTATCCGGAGTGCCCCAAATTTATCCCATTACACCCACTGAAAAAGACCCAGTTTGCAAAAAAATAAATAAAACGAGCTCCCCCCAAAAACACACACTGGCAGCATTTTCCTCCCCAGAGGAAAGCAAAGCGATTTGGGGATGGTTTAATGGTCCCCACCTCCAGTTTGAATCCCAGACACCAGCTGGTTTGGCCCATCCAGCACAAACACCCGTGGCTGTTTTCTCCCTGGAGGGTTGTACTTCTCCTCTGTTGTTGTTGTTGTTGTTGTTGTTGTTGTTGTTTCCTTCCTCTCCTTGGAATAAACTCTGAAGCCCCACTGGGGGCTGCAGCTGAGGAGAACCCATCAGCTCAGTGATAGAGATTTTTCAACCCCGTGATGAAAATCTGCTGCCATTTTAAATCCAGCATCTATTTATTTCACTCGCCGGCGCGTCCTTTCGCTGTCAAGGAGACAAATCATTCCAGTCCCGTGGCACCGTAACACGGTGGAAATGCTTTGAGAGCAATTTATACCCAGCTGTGGCCTCTGTCTACCCACCCCATACCGGGGGATGACCAAGAGAGAATTCCAAATTCCATCCCAAATCCCTTCCTAAGGGAACTTTTTGAATTAATTCATCGCAGAAGAAAGTCTTGGGCCCGGCTCCCCATTTCCAAATGTGCAGCTCTGAAGTATTTAGTGCAACCGGGGCTGTGTGTGTGTTTTGCAGGGGGATAACGAGTGTGGAGGGTCCAGAGAATCACAGAATGAGCTGGGGTTGGAAGGGACCTCTGGAGATCATCTAGGACAACCCCCCTGCAAAAGCAGGTCCACCCAGAGCAGGTTGCACAGGAATGTGTCCAGGTGGGGTTGGAATGTCTCCAGAGAAGG
>BJBW01003616.1:0-44483 GCA_004320125.1 Scolopax mira
TCCAACAGATCTATGCCCTTATGTTGGGGGCTCCAGAGCTGGACGCAGTACTCCAGGTGGGGTCTCACCAGAGCAGAGCAGAGCAGAGGGGGAGAATCACCTCCTTTGCCCTGATGGGTGTTGGGTACCATTGGTTGATATGGCTGTGGTACTGCTGGGACACCCCCCACGCTGCTGCTGCTGCTGCTGGGCTGCCAGGGATGGGAAAGTGTGCTGAGGGTCTGGTTCCTCACTGAATGGACCGAGTTTAAAAAAAACCCAACCAAATCAAAACACAAAGCACTCAGCAGCTGCTCTTAACTTCCATTCTTTCACTTCCTATTCCTCAGAGGCTGAAAAACCGTCGCTCAGCTTCACAAATGGTGTTTGCAGACGGGCAGCACCTTTGAAAAGCAGACCTTTGAGCCCCTTATGAAATTCCCCTTCCTTTCATCTCTGCACGTTCAGCCTACTCCCTGCTTTCCATGCCTTTAAGACATGTCTCCTCTTCTCTTCTGTGAGAATTAACTGTTCTGCACGAATCATCATCCTGCTGTCCTGCTTCAGCAGGCACTGGGCTCTCTCCAGCACTGGAAGGTTAAACAAATGTGCTCCTAGTCTCTGATCTTCACTAGCTGGAGAGTAGTGTTCAGTCCTCAGACAGGAGATTCAACATGCCTCCAACAGGCTGTAGCATTGCTCGTGCTGTAGCTGTTTTCATTCTCTATATAATCCCTTAGAAGGGTAAATCTGGAGCAGCCTCTCTTTGGCCATTCATCAACCTGGTATAGTCTAATTGCCAGCTTCTGGGCCAGATCCAGCTCGTTCCTCCTGCCTTTTCCTTAAGTGATTTATTAGTTGCTGAGTGGCACGTCTCAGGAACAGCCAAAAGCCCTCCCTGTGCCCACAGATGGCCCAGCGGCTGGAAATCAAGCCTTTGGTGCAGCCGTGGTGTGGGAGGTGGGATGAAGTGTGGCTGGGAAAACATCTATGATCTGTTTAGAAGCAAGCAATTAACTGTTACAGCAGCAGCTGCAAATGATGAAATAATACACTGCTTTAAGTTTCAACTTTCTCTTAAACTCGGTCTGCTCTATTTTTGTAACGATGCTCTTTCTTGTGGGAAGCCTTTTGAAGGTGGAAGATTGGCTGATTCCCTAATAATAGGGCCACATCCCTAAGGGATGGGTCCCTGAGTATCTGAGGCATTAAGCTGTGGTTGATGCCGTAATTGATGAACTCCTGACCCTCAAACCTGTGTTTCCTCCCAGGCAGAACTGCAGGATGCAGATGCAGAGGCTGAAGCTTTGCTTCACACTCAAGCTGTGGCGTAACACTGCCAGGGCTAAGTGGGGCAACTGCAGAGAGGAATGTGGTCTGCTGTTCCATAATTATCTGTAACTGATCATTGTAATTGCCTATAAGTATCGAGGTCCCACCCAATCTGCAGATCAGTGGCACAGCTAACAGACCTGCATGAGCTGAGTATCAGGTAGACGTGTTAATTGCTTGGCAAAAAGTAATTATTATGCTAACAACATGGTCCTGCTCCATAATACTGGAACTGCTCTGAGGGTAGCTGGCTTCTTGTGAGGAGAGAGGGGTTTGCAGTCACGGGCTACGAAAGATCAGATGCAGGAAATCTAGTTGTTCTTCTGTGATCACACTGAACCAGGCCCAGGGGTCTTTTCAAGGCAAATTGAACTTTCTGGTGCATGCCATTCATGACATTCAGCTCTGCTGATCTTCTCATCTGTAAGGGAAGCACCCTCCCATACTGAAAGGATGAAAAGTAACTACTGAAAAAAAAAAAAAGTGATTACTGAAAGTAATGCATTGGTCTCGGAAACAAACTCCTTGTGCCATCCCAGGGAAAACCCCTGCAACAGTTACCTCATACCATCCCATCAAGAGACTACTAGAAACTTGGTAAACTGGAGTTCACCTCAGACCTTGAGTATTTTCCTTTGGTGGTGGTTCTGAGTGTGCTAAGTTAGAGAGACACACGATAAATGACTTATCAAGCACTTTTGGCAGCACCAGCTGAAACCTTTGCTGATTTCCCGAGCTGCAAACCCATTCAAAGAGCCACGTGTAAAGAAAAGGCAATCACCAGGAGGCAACTCTTCCTGCTTCCTGGAGCAGGTAACATTCAGGTCCTCGGGCTCCTCCTGTTCACCCGGCCAAGATCAATGGAGCACAAAGTGCAGGCCGAGGGCTGGAACAGGGAGTCTGCCAGCTGGAACAGGACATTTCCCAGTTCCAGCACTCACTTTTGGTCATGTAAAAGCAACGAGATGCCTGAACTTGCCATGTTAGATGGAGGAAAATGCTGTCCATTGTTAGCCTTTTTTATAGCTTTCTTTTTATGGTTGATATAAATGAACCACAGCTCTTTCAGTTTAGCAGATTTTGATTCTGTGAATGAATATCAGAGTTTTTATTCAGTGCTTGATATTCAGAAAATCTGAGTGTACAGTGAGCAACCCAGAAATACACTCTTGTGCTAAGTTTTACGTCATGCTGTCATATTTTATCTGCTTTTCTAACCCTGGCTTTCTGATCCATCTGTTACGAGTTAAAAGGTTTGGAACTGAGTTAAATTGACCCTTGCTGGTAAAAGCTAATTCATATTGTTAAGAGCAATCAGCTAGAACAAAAAGTACAGAAGCTTGGAATGTTACATTAGAAATCCTTAAGTGATGTAGATTAATTTGATTAACAAAAGTAAAATCCAATAACCACAAAACTCATTGCGATACATTTTTATTACTTTCCTATCTCTTTTCCAAGAAACCACTGAATCTCTGGGTTAGCTTGTTTTCTTCTAGCAGAATCCATCTTGGAGAAAAAGGCTGGTAAAATTTGTTAATGCTGACTTCAGGATATCTAGGATTTCACTGTGATTGTGAGTCACCAACAGGACAGTTTCCCTCCTGATTAATTTATCTTATTCCCCCCCCCCTCCCCAATTGATGTGCCAATGCTTTGCTTTTACTCCAGTACATTCTTATCTTTCTTAAGGAAGCAAAAAGCCAGCCCATGCTCTCAGCCCAGGTATTTTTCACATCTTCTGTGCCAGTTCTATTGATTTTTCTAAATTCTGTTGAGGGGATCTGGTATTACTTACTGCTGTATCTATGTAAAGACATCCGTTTCTCTGGGATGTTGTAAAACCTTGCTTTTTTTATTTAAAAATGGTTTTCAATGTGGAAAATAACCAAGTCTGAGAAGCAAAGCCACCTTTCCTTTTTTTTTTTATCATGTAGAGTAGCAGACACACACATAGAGTAAAGCTATTGAATAAAACTATAGAAGTACCTTGTTTCTGCCCTTATAGTCAAGAGCCTTCTGTTTGGGATGGACGAGCTCCAACCTGTCCCGTGCTGCATCTTTTATTCCCTTGGCAAAGAGGCCACTGGACAGGAGAATTGCTTGATGTTCTTGTGGCTTTCTAGCTGTTCTGGTGTCGGTCAAATCAGTTCATCTCACCGTGCCTCAGTTTCCCTAAGCCCAAAAGGACAATATTTTCATTACGAAGTGATATGAACTCTGCCCGTGTAGGTTCCACACAATTATCAGCTCGTGGTGTGTTGCCTTCTCCACACGCACACACACACACACACACACACACACAGAACGGATGCTGAAGCAGAACAGCACCTCGTCTTTCATGAGCAACCTGGCAACAGTTCAGTGCGTGCTGAGGAGAAGTCATGACTAAGCCTAACTCTAAACCAACATCTTTTAGGCCAAGGATAGGCTGAAGAATGGCACAAAAGGAAGAGAGAGTGGAATAACAAAAATCAGCATAAAACAGCCCTAGTGCTGTATTGTTTTGATATCTTGCAGGTGTTGAACCTAATTTTCTGAAGAAGCTGGAGGAGGATGCAACCTGGCCTCTCGTTTGCATGATCCTAGCTGTTCTGCTATCATATGCGTTTTCAAATTATTTTCAAATATGATCATTCAAAACAAATAATTTGCATTTTGTAAAACATTGCCATGCCTGCTCAAGACAGGATTTTGAAAGACCTAACTAATTTGTCTAACAAGGAACACTGCGGCATCAAAACTCCTTCCCTCCCTACCTGCTGAGAGGGAAGGAGTTAAGCGTCCTGCTGGTAAAGGAATTTGTATCATTCTTTTGCAGCTGCTTCTGGCTTGCAGATAAGTGCAGGGCTTTCTACTCTTACTGTTGTCACACTGGAAGATTTGTTCCTGGAATGTCAAGGTCTTTTTGCAATTTGGGAAGAAAAGTTTATTGTCGGTTCTCTCTGAGATTTTACTCTGGCTGTCATGACTCTAGGCTGAGCCCTTCGGAATTTTTCATCTGTTTAGCCTCACAAATCCTCTCTGAACTAGCAAAACAGAGAGAATTAAGGCTCAGAGGGAAGGAAGTGTATTGCCTGAGGTCATTGGGGCTGTGTGTGGTATGGAAAAGCTGGAATCTTTCACATAGGGTAGGACTAAAATCATTAACCTCTTCTCTCTTTCCTCAAATACAGGAAACAATGCAATCATTCTCAAAATACTCTTTTAATCTTTTTTTTTTTTTGAAGGGAAGAGAAAGTGGAGAGGGATTTTTATGCCCACTCAATAGTTCCACATCAGTCTATCCTGCTGTGGAAAGCTGCTTTGTGATGTTAAATGACATTCACATTATTCTTCGCAGTGTCTTTTATTGTCCGCAGGGTATAACACTCAGCGGAGCTCAAGGGAATCACATCAATTTTTATTCTGAGCCTGGCTGACAAAGATATGAGCACTTAATTAAGATTTCTTTCATCCCATGGAAATAGCCCTGAAGATCTGAGCCTGACATGAGAGCTGCCAGTGATACTAGAGAAGGCAAAGTGTCCGACTGCAAGATCTTAGTTGGAACACTGACCTCACAAACCATTTAAATTGAAAATGGAGTCCAGGTGTTTCCGAGTGGATGTCCTAACCTGAGTTAGGACTCTTGAGTTCTCTTCTGACTGTAGTCCTGTGAATTCCTCTTTCACACGGGGGCAGACCAAGAGGAAGGAGATCCTCTCTCAACTCCACAGGAACAATGTAGTCAATTCAGGCATGCACGCTGCAGAAACAGTTGGCTCAGGCTTCCCAATGTGCCATCTGTGAGAAAACTGATTTTTTTAAATGACTGATTACAACAAAATGCACATTCCATTTTTTATTTATTTACATGCATGCATGTATATTGATTAAAATTAGTCTGGTTTTGCTACATTAAAATAGAGTGTTGATAATTAAGCATCTGTGCACAGGACTGAAAACATTAGGAGCAGTAAAGAAACAAACGATATTTTATAATAGGATCATTAGAGCAGTCTTAGTAGCACTTACAACATGTTTATTCAAAAATGAAATATGCCCTAAGGAAGAAAAGCACCAATTATGGAACATGGGGGATTTAAAATAAAAAGGTCAGTTTTAAAGCCTTTAAGTAAATAATTTCAAACAATTCCACAACAGCTCATGTATAAAAATAGATTAAGTAGCTAAAACAATAAAATGTGTTGTCAGATCTGGATTCTACCAAAAGGATGAGTCCAGTCACCGTCATTACCTTCTCATTGTTCAGAGTGAAAAAAACCTCAGTATTAATACTGACACGACATACATTTTGGTGTATATACGCACAGGAAATGTTTACGGTTTTATGAGTGTCTCAGATTGGTCATATAGGGCCAAGAAGGCAACCCTTGTTGTAACCAGGGTTACAAGAAACCACGTGCCTATCTGTATCAACAACTCCGTTCTGCAGAAACCACTGGCCACCCTTGGGTCAGAGGAAGTTTATTGTTCTATTGGGGAACATGAGATCTGGTGTCTCAAGCAGTAGAACAACTTTTTACCACACACGTGAAGGCAGTACTGGGATTTACACACATTATTTCTAATTAACACACCTATCTGGCTGCATCTGCTATTTTCAGCAGGGCTTATGAAGTATTATCATTATCCACTCACAAACAGGGGCTTTGACTCACAAAACAGTAAAGTGCCTCTCTGGACTAAAACTCGCCTCTTTGTTTACCCCCATATCCTCTTAGCATGCAACACACCATATTAAAAATTTAACCCAATGAACTGTTAAAAAAGAAGAGCAAAAGAGTTTATGCAAAGTCAACCCTCTACAGCACTGGCTGAATTTCAGGAAAAGCCGTGGGATGTGGGGGAGGATCTCAAAGCAGGCCAGTTTTTTCTTGAAAAAACACCACCGTATTCTCCGTAGGGCTTTAGCTGCCCTGCTCTGCGGCCGAGCACCGGCTCACCGCCCTAGCCAACCTCCACCCGCTCCGCGTGTGGGGAGCTCGGCAAGCCGTGCACCAGGGAAGCCTGGCCAGGGGCCCGCCGCCGCCGGATTGACCCTGCAGAGAGGCAACAGCCCTGAAAGGGCTGCGGACGAAGGAAAGGGCTCGGCCCCAACATGGCGGGCCCAGCGGCCACCGGGCTCTCGCCTCAGGTGAGCCCCGCCCCCGCCGCCGCAGGTGAATGACCGAGCTGCCGTGATTGGTCTCTGGAGCCGCCAATCGCCTGTTGCCGCGGCAACGCGTACGCCCTCCCGCAGACACACACCCCTCCCTCGCGCCCTCACTGTCGGCGGCTGATTGGCTGGTACGGCGGTGACGCGCGGGCGAGGGTTTCGGGGCCCTCCGCCGGAGGGGAAGTAGCTGGTAGAGGGCGGGCGGCGGGCCTGCAGGCGGGAGGGCTGTTCTGCCGCTGCTGCTGCCGCGACCACCACCACCGCCACCATGACGTTCAAGCGGAGCCGCGATCGCTTCTACAGCACCCGCTGTTGCGGCTGCTTCCATGTGCGGACCGGCACCATTATCCTGGGCACCTGGTACATGGTGAGAGACGGGCGCGGGGGGGGGGCGGCCGGCGCCGCTGAGGGGGCGGTGGAGGGAGTGCGCAGCGCGCATGCGCGGGTGGTTCGGCCGTTGCCCGAGTGGAGACCGGGGGGGGGGGGGGGGGGGGGGGGGGGGGGGGAGTGTCGCGGTGTGGGCAGTGCGCGTGCGCTGCTGGTGGGCCCAGGACGGGATGGGGGGGTTGGGGGTAGTGATGATCTGTGACTGTTCCCTTCCTGAATTTGGAGGAGTGGGCACTCTTCTATGCTTCAGACAGTACTGAAGGGGTCTCCTTGGAGATGCTGACCCCTGGGGGCTGGAATTTGGGGTATGTTATGTTTGTTGAGGACAGTGTAGCAAGAGGTAGTTCCCCTGAATAGGGTGAAGATGGGGGGGGTGTGTCTTCAGAAGGAGCAGGGCTTCTGCTTGTTGAAGAGCTTGAGAGGAAGGGAAGGGCTTCGCAACGTAGTGGTTGGGGAGCGATAGAAACGGGTTTGGTTTCCAGAACACCTCTTGTTTTCTGACGGGTGGCTGCTTTTTTTTTTTCTGCGAGGGAGAGTTTAGTGGGGAAACTGAAATATTAAGATAGTTTTGAAGTAAAGTAGAAACGTGAAAACAGAATCAGCAAGTTAAGGCCTGGACCTTTAACTTCCTTTAGTTCCTTTGAAGGGGAACTGAGTTTTTCTTAAGTAATTTCTTCATCTTTCCTTCCCTTTACCCTTGTGGGCAGTAAAAATGTGAGGATAGTTGAAAAACGTTACATCATAGTTTTTCTCTTCTCCTGAAGCTGTAACCAAGCTTCTGCTGAAGCTTCTCTATGTTCTCCTTCACCCTTCCCCAGATGGTTCAAATAGAGGATGCTGAATTCTTATGCCTTGATGTGAAGGAGCCATACAGAGAAACTGCTTTTACAGGTGTTGGGGTTAAGTTGGGAGTGTTTATGGTTTATCTTCAGCAAGTACAGGGAGATCTTCATTTTTTTTCATCTCAGTCCTTCCATTGACAAAAAAATCCCCCAAACCTCCAGGCAAGCAATAAAATAGCAGGAGAGGGGAATGGAAGAAAAAGCAAGGTGAGGGGATGGGAAATGTAACAAAAATCTAGGAAAGGGATCTTTGGAAAAATAATGTCTTAGTGTTAAGTTTTCCTGTTCATGTAAAACAGAAAAGTAAGGTCTGTTGCAGTATTGAACATTGGACTTCTTGGAACCTGCAAATCTCCCAGAATTTTTACCCCATACTAATATAGGGAGACAAGAATATGCTTCTGGTACCCCAAGTAAAAGCATAAATTGTTAACAGTGAGGAGTTGCTCGTCCTTGTTACGGAACAAACACACCTTCCTGCCCTCTCCACTTTCGTTTCCTGCTCACAGGAGTATCTAGAAATCCAGGAGCTTGGCAGGGGCGGTGAGCAGGGAGGTGCTTTCCCTGGCCACAGACTGGGTGATGCTTCCAGCTTCCACCTCTCTTCTGTTTCATCTTGTTGCCTGGATGCAGCACCTGCCTGGCAGAATCTGTGCAAATACCTGTAGTGCTTAGGGCTGGTGAAAAGTGTGTGGGTCGTTGATGGGGCCGATGGCTTTGGAGGTGGAGTGATGTCTGAGGCAAAGTGTTCCTTGGGTCTCACATAACTGCTACAGATACAGGTGGCTGCAGGCTCCCGGGGGGGAAAAACAGAGATGAGTTCAGGGTAGCAGGGTGCAAAGTACTTCATTCGCTGTGTTTTTCTATAAACTGTATCAAACACTTTGTTAAATTATGCATTGAAAATTTTTACCTAGTTCTTCAGAGCTGTCAGCTGGGAAAAGGTGAGAACTCTTTTAAGTCTGACAACTGCTAGCTGTCTGAGCTGAAATAAGATCTTAACCATGAAGTCTTAGCTGGTCTTGCCTAATTCTTTAAATCAGAATTCAACTATGTTTCTTATTTTTTGAAAGCAAAGTACAGTTTGGACAGTGGAAAATTAGACTTATCTTTGTGCTAACAAACTTTTTTAAAAAAAAGAAATAAAGGGTATATCAGGTTGTTTAGATGTGTTAATTCATGCGCCATTTAAGTATATCACTAACTTCAGTCTTTCAGCTTGTGATGTATTTCTAAACCAATTTAGTAATCTGTGCTTGTAAGTTACAGTGGAACAAATAGTAATAGCTTAAGTGTGGGTGGTTTTTTTGTTTGGTTTGTTTAGTTCCGTGTGGGAGATGGATTTTTGGTGAGGTAGAAAGCTTAGTTCAACAATAACTTAGTGTTACTGAAAATCTTGGTCAGTCTGTATTGGCTGGATCACTGTGTTCTCGTGCTGTGCAGCCCTGAAGGAATTTGATACCAAACAGAAAATGGAGTCCTGTAGCAATCTACTCCAGATGTTTTAGTAAGATAAGAGTTTGGGGTATTTAATGCATGTGCGTTATTCTTATGTAACCACTTCTTTAGGCATTTTCCTATTCTTTGCTTATTTGTATACTCTTAAATCTTGCATCTAATTAACTTATCTCCTCACTAGAAGGGTTGTATCCCTGTCCTTGTTGTGTACTTCTATGAGCCTGGGTGCAACAAGGGCATTATCTTCTAAAATGTCTGTGCTCAAATGGCATCTTTTAAGCGTGTTTCAGTCCCTCTGGGGCTGCTCCTTCTGATAAGTAGACAAAACTGTATTTGCAAAAAGATGAGTTAAGAACATTTCGGACTCGTTCTTGAGTTCCAGCACTAATACAGTTTGGTTTACTCTGCAACACCCACTGCTGCTCTGTGTAGGAAGGAAGGAGAAGCCTCCTATTCCTAGCTCTGTGACTGCAAACGAGGGGGCTTTGAAGTTTGTTTCTTCCTGTAAAGTTTCATCTTGGGCACAGCGCTTTCCAGAAACGGGAAGCGTTGAACGCTGCCCTGGTGAAAAATTGGATCAGAGTTCAGTAAACAGCCTAAAAGCAAGAGCATTGTTTTGGAGGGAGTGGTTGTTTTCCTTCTGGCAGCAAACTTCAGCGATGGAGTCGGAATGATGCAGTGGCTGCTGGTTAACAGAGGGTCAGGATGATCTCCAGAGTCGTCTGTTCACTGAACAAGGCTTCCTGAAACAAAGGAATGTGACTGGTCTCTATCTAATCTTGACAGTGCTAGAAGCTCTGAAACACCCTATTTAAAATTATTATTTTCCAGGTTTTGTTATTTCAGTATAATAAAAAACCAAAGCAAGAGACCCATCTTGGTTTGTTTCTTCGGGAACGCGTTTAAGGAAAAATACTAGAAAAGTGAGAGGAAGATGAGAAAGTGTAGTAGTGCGAGGCAGCTTCCCTCTTCTTTCCCACTCGTAAAAGGAAATAAGCAAATGAGAAGCAGGACTTTTAATTTACGTCCAAGACTTTGAGTCACTCAGAGTGCTTGGGGAAAGCTAGACTTCACGTTCAGGCCTCCAAGGAGATGAAGCAATTACATGATGAAGCATTAAATGTATTCCATGGAGATAAAACTCGCTAATTAAAAAGCTAATGCTTGTTAACAGTCTCACAGTCTTTTGAGTTCGGATCATATGGAGAGCTAATATTTCTGCTGACTTTCTACTTGAATACAAGCTGTTGGATTTTTAATATTTGATATAAGCTGTATAAGCTTCCATTAAGCTCAGTTTTCCCAATTTTAAGAGTAAAATACGCTTCTCAAACTACTACAAAGCTAAGTTTTTAATTTTAATGGAACTATCATTTGAATAAAAATTTGAACAGGCAATTTTTAATTTTTTAATATTATTTTTTTACTTCCTAACAAAAAGGTATGGGAACTGGTGGTATTTTTGAGGTGTTACCTGAGAACGGTGCACCATCCATTGAGTGCTGGCTGGTCAGCCTTGGTGGGTTTTTTGGGGGGGTGGTGGGTTTAATCTTCAGATTACACGAGATCTACCTTTTCTATGTTTTTTCTGACTCCTCCTTCATGTAGGCCATTTGTGAACATACATTTTGTTTGCCATGAGTACATTGTGTTAAGCTCTGACAATGCCTTGCTGCCCGTTCTTTCCCTGCCAGTCATGTTGACTCTCAAGTTGAAACAAGCCTTGTGGTCTTGCAGTTACCAGGCTACTGAAGAAGAAGTAGTGAGAGTACAGGCTCTGGCTTCGTGCTCGGGGGGACTCCTCATTTAGAGTCATTGGTGATGTGTAATTGAAATCCATATGTTGGAAATGATGAATTGCTCAGTGCTGTGATACAAATAGCAGTAATGGGAGTACTGGAAGCCCAGGGGTGTTAACTGGCAGAGGCTGGAGTTTGTTGTTGTTGTGTTGGTTTGTTTTTTAGAGTTGGTATATTTATTTTGTCTCGCTCACTCTTAATAGATTGGATTTTGAATGTCTCTTTCATTTCCTATTTTCCTTGCATACCATTTCAGGTTGAGAAAGCCTTAATACTTTGAACTGCACCCAGTAACTAGTGAAATTACTAAGGACTTTTGTATGCTAAATTAGGACCATGGAAAGTATGAAAATAAAGTGACAGATGTAGGATCACAGTCTTGCAATTCCAGGGCATTCAAATTCCTCAGTATTCTATATTAATTCAAGTGCTGCTTGCTCTATATCTTGAGGCAGATAGCCTATCACGGCAGTTAAATTCAATGTTGAAGTAATACTGCCTTTCATCCTGAACTTTGTAACTTTTTAAGTTAAAATGGTGACTGTGTATAAACAATAAATGATTTAACTATAATTGAATATGTCTCTTTGTGTTTTATGAAGTAGAAATCAGTGTTTCAACTGCCAGAGATCTGAACCTTGACAGAGGTTTTTTTCAAACAAGTATAGAGCAGGAAGTTACTTATTTTCTAAAGTGTGGGTTGAAAATATATTGAAAGCAGAAAGCCAGAGGAGAACAAAACAGGAGTGGTGAGAGAATATAGTATTCTATAGGTTTGAACAATGGTGAAGCAAAATAAGACGAGTGACAGATGAGCAACTTGACAGTTTGCCCCGTGGGAAGCTCTTGCAAGGAGGAAAATATGCTCATTTCAAGGCTGAAAATATTGGTGGCTAAACTTAGTTCTTTACTGTCAGCTGTGCTAGTTACTATATTTTATATTCCAAGGTATAAAATGGGGGATGCAAGTGGCTGAAAGTAGCTGGAATTTGTATAATAGATGATGACGTGATAACATTTCTACAACACAATCAGCTTTGATTTCACTAAAGGGTTCTTTTTAGTAGAAAGTGTAAACAAGCTTATCACCGAGACACTTCTAAACCCTAGGAAAAAAAATTAAGAACCCAGCAAAACCCTTTAAAAAAAAAGAAGGCTTATAGGAACTGTGAGTCTTTAAAGCTAAAACTCCTTTTCAAAAGCTCTTTTTTTTTTTCCTAACTGCAAATGCCAGTAACGGTGTGTAGACTTGCCACTCTTCTATCATTGACTCTGGAACCAGGCCAGCAAATGAAGACATATCTGGCAAACCCTCTCAATTGGCAAGAGACTGCAAACCAGTTTGTTTTTTTTTTTTTTCTTTTGAGGCTGATTGTAAAAGATCCTGCTGGTGGTGGTGGCCCTCTGAATACTGATTGGAAAACAACCGCAGCTTGAAAATACCATCCTGGCTTTTCTTTTTTTTGTTACTCAGCCTTTTTCTTTGGCCCATCTTTCCAGATATTAGTGAAAGGAACTATGCCCCTGTAAATTTTGAGTAGGTTATAAATGCTGTGAAGGCAATTTTGCAGAGGCTTAAACTACTTTTGACTCTGAGCTCTTGCTGAAAGCATTTCTGCTATGTACCAAAATGGGGAAGCAGAAGTAGTCTTAAGTGGTGGTGTAAGGAGAGGGGCTGGTGAGCACAGAGTCAGAGCTTAGAGATTTGGGGGTTCAGTCTTTGTGTGAGATTTCTTTAGCTTTACCTGTATCTGTGTAACCTTTCTGATAAGGACTGATGAGATTTTTAAGAAATGATCTAGGAAGGGCAGGGAGCTGGATCTCCCCTGCTTGTATTAAAGCTGTAACGTGGCAGAAGCCAAGCAGCAAAGCTACAGTTGAGGACTCGAGCTCTGGTGGAAGTTTCCCTCACACTCAGTATTTACCGTGTGATGCTCACACATCCCCTTGCATTGCTTGCCTCCCAGAACTGTTTGAAGGAGTCAGGTGCAGTACCTTATTTGTGTGTTAAATTAATTCTGCCTTTCAATTTGTTGTGGAAAGCAGAAACTCTTTTTCCAAATGTTCCTCACTGTGTCTGTTCTTGTACCTTTTCCTTCCTGGCCTCTTTTAACTGTTTCCAGTTTTCCAGCTCATGAATCTGTGCATTTATCATACAGCATCAGTTTAATTATGTCATTTGAATCTTACCAAACCCTATCCATCCTCCTAATTTGCAAAGTTATTTAGTTGTTATTTGTTAAAACTAGTGAGTGTCCAGTGTTTTCCTGGGGTTTTTTTGGTAGTGGTTTAACTAAATAACTTGAAATTTAATCATACAATCGTAAGTTGGGTCTTTTTTTTTTTTTTTCCCCCTATCATGTACAGGCAAAGCAAAGTTTACATCTAACTGAAATACTGCTATGTCCTTAGATCATAACTGTTACAGTATAAATAACTTTTAGGTAACTGTGATCTTTCTCAGGTGGTGAACCTGCTGATGGGCATCTTGTTGACAGTAGAAGTGACTCATCGAAATATAGTGCTAACTGTTGATATCCAGTATGAAGTCATCGGAAATTACTATGCTTCTGAGAGAATGGCTGGTAGGTGGATAACTCAAAATAAAGCATGCAGTATCAGGGTGTATTTGCCTTACACTAGTGTGTAATATATGCATATAGCTCTTAAATATGGTTATCTTGTCTTCTGAATTTCTCTTTAATTATTCTGGGATTGAGGTTTTCTACTGGTAGAATAAAAAAAAAAAAAACTTGCATGGAATATTACTTTTTATTTCATACAATTCCTAAGCATCTTAAATAATAAGATTTTAAAAGATTTCTTGGCCTTCTATTGCTTTGATTGTTGAAGTATGCATGGAACACCTCTAATTTGCTTTCTCCATAAACATTTATTATCTTTTTTTATCTGATTATTAACTGTGTTGGTAAAACAAAAAGCAGAAAAATATTTTTAAAGATTTTTTTTAAAAAATTTTTGGTGATCCCCATCAAAATAAGAAAAAAGCTTACAGCTATTGTGTAGGAGTTTACTAAGGGGAAAACCATGGCATTTTTCTAAGAACAGGACAAGAATGGGGATGACAAGTACTTGAGTGAAACTAAAGTATTTATCTTTGAAATTTAACATGCAGAAGAAACAGAAGAGAAAGAAAGCATCATGAGCAGAATGAAACCTACTTCCACTCTGTTGTTACAGCTGAAGTGTGTGATGTGTACAAGTGTAATCAGTGTCAAACTTTGGTCTGTAATGACAAAGTTCCTTGACTGTAGCATGACATGTAAATTTGTACACCTGCTTTGGTCTTCTTGTTTTTAAATATGCAGAAATATGTTGGAGTGTGGCACTTCTCATGTGCCTGTTTCATGACCTATTAGTTTCATCTATTCTGTTTCGTGATTTATTAGTTATTCATGGCTTGAGTTAAGGATCTGTCAGTTCTGACCTGTGACTGTAACTCCTGCTTGTTAGTAATGAAATGAGCAGGAACAAGGACTAAATACTTCATAAAGCCAAAATACTAAGTAAAATTACAGCAGGTAGCTGTGAAATGTCATGTTTTGTAGCAAATGTTGGGGTACTTGGTAGCCTTAAGCTTACATGACTGAGAGATGCTTCTGAAGGTTCTTTCTCCACCTTTTAGTGTAAGATGGCTGTCTCATGCTTCTGACTTAGAGATTCTTGTTTCCATGTTGGAATGTGGTCTGGAGGGTTTTGTGTGCATGAAGAGATACCACAGTTTTGATTGTGTGTGTGGAAATTGTAAGAAATCTTCAGAAGTAAACCATCTTGGGTATTGCTGAGCACTTAGGGCTCTCTGATAAACACAGTATATTTCAGACATGGGGGGGGTGTCCTTCTTGATGCCATCTGTGGATGAAGATACTATGATCTTGTTCTGAACCAGGTGCCTCTACAGTGTATCTTGTCAAACCCACCCCAGATGAGAAAGTCACGATGCTCAGATCATCAGCATCCCTTTCAAGAATGGAAACCACAACAGTTTGGCTTTAGTGTTGCTAAAAACATTAGCTAACCACTTCTATGGACTCTCAAGCTGGTTTCTTTCTCTCTGTTAAAAAATGTAAACTGTGCTTGCTGTAGGAGGAGGAGTATAATCTAACTCTGGGAAAGCAGCTGTGCTGCTGTCATCAGTAATTGTGATGCACAAGGATCTTCTATCATTCAGTTTCCATGAGTGTCCTGGATCCTGCTACCATTTGGCTTCTGTTCAACTGCCTTTTCTTGTAAATAAGGGGATACCTTCCACCCAGTGATTCCCTGTTTTCCCTAGCATTACAAAGGAGCAGTGCTGCTCCCACTGCCGATGACCAAATTGCATCATCAAACCATTTCAAAGTGTAAAGGTTGATGCTGTGCTAGCTTCACTTAAAATTCTTCCTGTTATAAAGTTAATCACCCGCATACTTTTTAGCACTGACATACATTGCAAATCAGCATCATTATGTTGCATTACTATCAAACTATGTCAGGCTTCTAATTGGTGTGTCTGAGCTCTATTGAGGGCTTTTTGATTAAGGCAGAGGGATTTTTCCAAACGCCTGCTGATTTTCTTGAACCAAAGCTTTTTCCATTAGGAGAGGCCTGAGTTACTCGATTCTGCTGCTGCACAGATGAAACAGTTTAGTGAGGACAGATCACAGTAATGGATAGAGCTTGTGTACCTGTCAGCTGCAGTGTGACAACTCCATAATGACTGATGCTTATTGTTTTTCTTTTAATGCAGAAAATGCCTGTGTTCTGTTTGCTATCTCCCTCCTCATGTTCACAATCAGTGCAATGATGGTGTACGGTGCAATTGCTGTAAGTATATTTATAGTACATGGCTTTAAACTTGCTACTTGTTTTGTTTGTTTGTTTTTAAATGAAATACCTTACAGGCTGCTGCTCTTTTTTTTTTTTTTTTAACTTAGCACCGTGTTGGCTGGCTGATCCCATTTTTCTGTTACCAACTCTTTGACTTTGTGCTCAGTTGTCTGGTTGCCATCAGTTCTCTAACCTACTTGCCCAGAATCAAAGATTACCTGGATCAGTTGGTAAGTGTTTGTTCAGCTCAAATAGATATTTTTTATGTGAAATTAAACTTTGATTTAATTGGGTAAGTGACTGAGCTACAGTTACCTTCCTGTGCATACAAAAGAGAAATCTGGGCTGCAGCAGCCGTAGGGGATGACTGCTGGGGTGGTTGTGAGAATGGTTGTGAGAATCAGAGGTGGAAGGATGAAAAGTGTTGTGTCTCCTGACAAGGAAAGCCAGGGAGAGTAAAGAAAGGATTGTGATGGGAGTTGTTGGTTTTAAACTGTCTCTGCCCCATTTGCATTCGAACAAAGGTGTTCCTCACCCTCAAGGGATGTGATTCTGTGGCAGGTTTGCTGCTGCAGGTGAAAAATGTGTTGATCTTTATTTTTTGGGGAGAGGAAAGGATTTATAAGATGTCCTACAGCATTATGAGATGGAATCTGAGAGTCTGAAGGTTCCTTTTTATGTTCTTTATGGCTTTTCTCATTTTGCAACAATTCCTTCTAAGGAGCCTGTACAGGGAGTTGTCATTAAGGCTGCCTGTTTTTAACTGTGAGAAGACTCAATGGATAGAACGTGCTGCTGGTTAACAGGGATCACAGGCTCTTTCTGGCTGTGTTTAGATGGTGTTTCTGGTGTTTAGATCTGTTCGAGTAGATGTTAAAAAAGTCCTTTTATAACAGAGATAAACAACAAAAAAGCAAAACTGGATTGGTGTTGGAGACTGGTCAGGGAAAGAAGAGTTAGAAATTTGCAGAAGCTCTTTGACTCTTCTGAAATTTGGGGAGAGCTTTTTTCTTTTCTGCTCTGCCCGAGTATGTTACTGGCTGGACTGACAGGAGGTAATTAATACGAAGTCATTAAAGAGCTATAAAGTAGAGGATCATAAGTACAAATGCTGTGTTAAAAAGGAAATATAATGGGTATGTGTGTTAGCATGTGATTGAGCAGGGACAGAGAGAGCACAAGGCTCCTGTATCGGAGCCCTCTGGTGTAGTGACCTGTGCTCACAGGATGGGGGCCAGGTAAATGCTCTGCTTTGTGGGAGGATAAAGAAGAAACTAGAGAGAAATGGAACTTTTTGTTGTTTCCAGGGAAGTAGTTTATGTGAGAGTTTGTTTTGTTTGGTGTGGAGTTTGGATGTCCTCCTGTCATATTTGTGACCCTGCAGTGATTGTGCTTAACTCCTCCCTCTCTCTCCCTCCCCTGTTTTTATTAACCAGCCGGATTTCCCTTACAAAGATGATCTCCTTGCCTTGGACTCCAGCTGTCTCCTGTTTATTGTTCTGGTGTTCTTTGCTTTATTTATCATTTTAAAGGTAAGTTAAAGCTTAAGCATATGTCTGTTTCATGAGTTACTATAATTAAGATGCTATCAATCTGAGTTAATTTTCAATGCTGAGTTTAGAACTCGGCTGACTTCTTAACGCTGAGTTAAGAACTACTTTGAGCAGAATTGTTAGGATGTTCAATTACAAGATGATTTAAGTCTTCTATTTTCTGTACCGATGTCTTCAACTAACTTGTTCATATGCAGTGGGACATGTTTATGCAGCTCTGCCTTCCTGAGTAGGAAGTAGGAATGCACAAAGCATTCAAATCCTGTCTTTTTGCATATGTGGAGATCAACTTAATATTTGTAATTAAGCAATATTGAGTTGCTGCATACAAATTTTCTAAACAAAAAAAACTTTTAGAATCTCTCACTGTGCCTAGCAAACCGGGGTGCGTGTTTTGGCGGGAAGATGGTAGAAGGAGGAAACAAAAAGGTTAATTCAGAGCTGCATCTTTCTTTTGAAGATCTAAAAACAGAGATATTCACTTGAATAACAAACACTTGTGCAGACAAAGCATATTAGAGAAATGAGTTGATAACATACACCTGCCATGACAATATTCCTTTATTGCATTCAGATTGAATTTAAGAAAAAAAAAATGAAGTAATGAAAAAGTATTTTACTTATTTTCTGTGCTTTCTCCAAGAGGAATATCTGTGGGGAATAGAAGTCTAATACAACAGATGATGTTTTTGTATTGATTGGGAAATTTGGTACTTTTTGTATGACCACATGCTAACTTGCCAATGAAAGATTCAGAGAGATTAATGTTACACAGATTAATAATAAAATCTAATCCTCATCAGAGCATGAAAGTATGACTTTCTACAGTAGTTAATGGTGACTTAGAGACCAGGCTACTTGGCTGTTTTCTCCTTGCCACTCCAGTTGGGTGTTGGTGCCCTCTCCTTTATACTGGTAGTTGGACAAGTAGCAGTGCTAACTCAGGGTATGAGTAGGATTGTGCTTTTGGCCTCTCCTTCTCCTCCTCTTCCTCCTGGCAAGCCTGAACTGAGATCCACAGAAGCATATTAATTTGATTAGTACTGCTGAGGCAGATAGAGAGATTAGTTGAACGGATCTGTGAATTCTTTTGCTAAAACCTCTGTGGTTTATCCTCTCTGAGTCACTCTGGTGGCAAAGCTAAATGGGGAACAACATAGGTATGTGGCTAAATTTGTGAGATAGCAACCATTCCTCACATATGTATCCACTAAGTTGATTTATGCTCCGTTTTTGTCATACAAATGCAATCCAGTATCTAATTTCTGGATCAGCTAATGCATATGAGATCTTTAAAAAGAGCAATCTCTCTTCTTTCAGGCATACCTAATTAACTGTGTATGGAACTGCTATAAATACATCACCAGCAGAAATTTGCCAGAGATAGCTGTGTACCCTGCTTTTGAAGCTCCTCCACAGGTAAAACTTTGTTTTGAGGTGAAAGGAACCAGTGTTGTTTAATTTTGAAGTAGAAGACCACCCTATTTATGTTTACAAGCCTTGTCCAGCTTTATAAACAAAGACTGGACAGATGAGGGTTATTTCTAAGTTATATTCTTACAGTGAGTAAAATAGGCAAGAAAAGCCTTTGAATGTTTTTCTTGTAGGGGAAGGCTTTCTGCTTGCACCACTCAGAACCTTCCGTGCTGCTTTGCAAAACCAAGAGAGAGTGGGGTGGGGTGAGTGCCCTGGGGTTAGTTCAGCAGAGTAATCAACTACTGTCACACCTCCTTTCACTTCCTCACCAGCTGACCAGAAACAGCACTGAGTTCTTCTTAAAAACATTTGTCTGCAGCAGAGGATTAGGCTGCTGATGACCCACATATGGGTTTATGTTGGCTTTTTTTGTGTGTGGGTTTTTTCTTTCTTTTTAAAACCTTCTAAATTAATCTCTTCAAAATGTCTTCTTTCTAGTATGTTCTGCCCACCTATGAAATGGCAGTGAAGATGCCTGAGAAGGAACCTCCACCTCCCTACATACCTGCCTGAAGCAATTTTCATGTTAATAAACATCTGTACCAGCTTCCTGGGGGTTTTGTCTTTTAATCTTGCAAAACTGCTTAAGTAATAGAAATATTCAGGGCTTTAGGAGCAAACCGTTCTGTTTAAAATACATTTGATATAAACATACTAAGCAAAACACATCTGGGAGTGATTTTGTTTGCTTTAATTTTTGTACTCCTTAATGCTCTTAAACATTTTACTGCCTTGGGGCCTTATACTGCAAGAACTTATGCGTGTGACTAACTTGTGGCTGTTAATAATACCAACCAAGCCAATCTATGGTTGAAGTTAGCTACAATTATAAGTGTCTGCAGGATCGTGCCCTTAATTTATATTAATTTTTTTTGTAAAGTAGTTCATAAAGACAATCTGATCGTGCAGCAAAATGACAGTTTGCCTTTATCCATTTTTTTGGAGAGGGAAGGGGTTTGAATGTGGTATATACGTGACTTTTTTTACTTTGCACTTTTCTCATATGTTATCTTACCTTTATTGTGGGTTTGTTTGGGTTTTTTTCTCGGTTATCCCATGTCTTAAAACGTAATATTTTTTCAGGAAGAAGTGAAGGTGGCACGGGAGTTGTTTTACAGCGTGCTGCGAATGCAAGAAAAATAAATAGAAATGAGGAAGATGGTTGCATGCTTCTAATCTTATACGTATTTTCCTCTTTGTGATAAATGATACTTAAATAAATCTTTTATGAAACGTTTACCAGTAGCTTTGGTTCATCTGTTTGTTGGGGTTTAGGTGCTTCAGTACTGCAGGTAGTCCCGTGTGTGTGCAGCGGAGTGAACTCCAGTTTCCTGCAGTTTGTTCAGTGGTTGATCTGTGTTCTTCAGCCAAAGTCCTCCGTGGGTGGAGAACACAGATTCCCTTTAATGTCTCCGCTTATATTGCAGCCTTCCCAGTTCAACTACTTGGGTGCTTTCTGCTCCTTAGACATAAGCTGGGAAAAGGGAATTGTTCTGGAAGCTTCTAGCCCTCGGGGCAGATGTGATGTCTGATGAGCTCTTAGAGCAGGACAGAAGCCCAGCAGAACAACATCATTTACATTGGAAAGTGTTCAAAGTTGTTGCACGCATGCCATCGCTTCAGAAATGGTCTGGGAAAAAAAAAACCCACACCAAAAACCAAACAAAAATCCCAACTCCCAACGACAGACAACAACTTCCTGCTGTTCTTCCTGTGTAGTAAGAAATAAAAGATAGTTTAATGAGCTGCCAATACATCTAAATGAACAATGGCTTTATGCTTCAGAAGAAGCAGTGCAGAGGTGGTTGGTGGTTCCAGTCTGGTCAAGTAGGTACCTCCTTCCTGCCCACAATGTGTTTCAAAATGCCCACTGTTATTACCCTGCTCTCTGGTTTTCCAAAACCTCGTTTCCTCTGCACCAAAGATGCTGGTGGGACTATGAACTACCAACATAGAGGACTATGAACTCCCATGGTTCTGAGTTCCACCCCACACCACCCTTGTGGCAGTGCCCTGTCCTTCCAGTCACTCGAGACACCAGGTGTTTCGGCAGCTTCTGAGTTCTGAGGAACTGCACTGGAGCTGCACTCCCAAAGAGAGATCCAGGTTCGGTGTGTTACAGGGTGATGTCAAAGACTGCTCCTGTGTTCGCTCTCTGACCATCAGCGGGCACCAGAGGAACCGGGGAGTGTTGGGTACGGGGTCAGGGAGCAGTATTTGGCAGCAGAAGACACTGCTTGAAAGCTGCATGGGGGGGTGTGTGTGTGCTGATGCCCAGAGCTGCAGCCCCCTGAGGACGTGAAAGCCACTGCACAGCACCAGAGCCCTGTCCTGTGATTCTCTAACCTGATTCCATCTGCAGGCTGTGGTGGTGACAGTGGCCTCCTCTTTGCTGGCAAGATCATACTTGCTAAAGTAGACTCTACTGCTGGTGGTGTGTGAGGATGTGGTGGTTGGTTCTTGTTCAATGGGGGCTTCCTCTTCCCATTATGGAGCCTAAAGATGGTCGGGCAATCCAACGTGTCACCTGTGAGTTTGGTAAAGGTGTCTTCTGAAGGGCTGTGCTGGAGAGGACTGGTGCCTTACCCCCTGCTGTCCCTCAGAGCTTGCCACAGCCTCCCCCAGGACGCTGCTGCTTTTGCAAGGCCGGCACCAGAGAAAACGCCCCGGGTCTGATTTGCCACAGGGAGGAGGGCAGTTTCTCGCGCCTTGGTGGTCCCGCTGTGACCTCCTTCTTCCAGTCCTCGCTAATGGGGAGGCCTGGCGGTGCCTGGAGATAACGCCCGCAGCCCCGACGCGCGGGGGGCGCAGATGGGCTGAAGCGTCTGTATCTCAGCTTCCCCGGGGGCTTGAACCCAGCCCTTCCCCGTGCGGCGACTTCCCGCCGGTCCCTACAGCCCTCCCCTCGCTCCGCCGTCCCAGCCCGCGCCTTCCTGGCCGCCGTTCCCGGGGAGGAGGCGGCGGGGGGGAGCCGGTGCCACCCCGGTCCGTCCCCCTCCGTCGCTGCCGCCAGCTTTAAAAGCGGGCCGGGGTGGGGGCGGGCAGGAGGGGCACCATGGGGCGACCGCTCGCCATCCTCGGCGGCTTCCTGGCCACGGCCACGGCCCTGCTGCTGCTGTCGCCCGCGGCCCGGGGGCTCCCGCCCCGCCGCCCCGGCAGCCCCGCCGCCCCAGGTACCGCCGAGGGGCTGCGCCCCCCCGGGATGCGCTGCGGGACCGGGGCTCCGCGCTTCGCTCGCCGCCGCCGGGCACCGCTCCGGGTGTCTCCTCAAACGCTGGGCTCCACAGCCGTGTGCCCCCGGGGGTCGCATCCTGCGGGAGCTGCGGGGGGTCCGCGGACCATTCCCTTGGAGGCAGAAGCACCAACTACTCTCTTTTTTTTTAATGCAAAACTGGCCTTGCTGATCTCTAAAACCTAAATAACTCTTCCCTACCTGTGTTCTTTTCTCAAAACATCTCTTTCGGGTTCATAGAAGGATCAGGCTGCTGGAAAAGTTCAGGTTTTTCTTTCTTTTTTCTCTTTTTTTTTTTTTTCCTAATCTAAAAGAAGGTAATTCTTCTGCCTTCAAGGCTGGGATCTTGGGTTTGGTTTTTGGTTTTGTTTTTTTTTTTTTGGTAGGATAAACATTGTGTCTCTTCTCCTTTCATATCTTATGCCACCCATGCATCCACAAATATTTCTTCACGTTTTCTCAGCTTTCCAGAGCCATTTTGCTAAACCCTTATGCAAAACCTGAGTTATGGGATGCATGTAGAATTATATATAATAATACAATAGAATATATATATGATATACCTGGTCAGGAGCCTAGATTTGTACAGTCTGTTACTCTCTCCAAAGGCAAAATCAACTCTATTGCTGTGTTTGTTGATGGGAGTAAGATCTATTTGTGCAATTTGAATTTTTTCCCTTTCCTTTTATCTTGCACAAGAAAAAAATGTTTTTAATGGATTGAAAAAGTGCGGGTTTTGCCTCTACTTTTGAGAGATGTGTGAAGAATTTTTATATATATATATATATATATAAAAAAAAAAATTATTTATATATATGTTTTGGTTTTTTTTAAACTGGAACAGAATAATGAAAGCCAACTTCACAGGAGCTGTGAAAGGTGTGTCGGTTCCCGGAAGAGCTCTTCAGGGAGTATATTCAAACTGAACACCTCAGGGTTGCTCTTTAATGCCCTGCTGAGCAGGAATGTCTCTTTTGTAGAAGCACTGTGCTTTTGGGCTGTTTGTTTGTCGCAGACCAGCAGTACCTTGGTGGTGTCCTCCACCAAATCCATACCTTGGTGGTATCCTCCGTGGGAGGGCAGGGTGTCGGGACAGAGCAGAGGGCTCAGGGGTCCTGCTGTTGCCATCTTGATTGTTTTTCATCTTCCTAGATGCAACGCTTGCCTCTGCTCTGAGCTATAGCTTTTCTGTTCCAGACTAAATTTCTCTGTCAGTGAGGAATTTTAAAAGCTGGAAATATTTGTGTAAATGTCCATTTTTACATGTAAAATTACTTCATAAATAATACGTTCATTTATTTCTCTGCTCTGGAAACCTTTAAACAGTAACAACTTCTACAGAAACCTTTAACACAGTGTTATTTGCATCTTTTTCCTGTTGGCCTTTATTTCTTCTTGTTGTGTACTTTGGATTATGAATTACAAACAAGAAATAATTCCTAATCAGCAATCTGTATTTTTTCTATCCTAAGAAATGTTGTTAGGATCCATTCACTATTTAATCTAGTCAGTTGTTTTACCTTTTTATTGCTGTAGCTTATAAAAATGGCATTCAGAGGCTTTATGAAAATAAGAAGTAAGTATCTATTATTGCTACAGCTGTGTGTTGGCTGTTACATGTGAACTACAACCCTTGGTTTCGGGGATGGTTAGACATTTTGTGGGCTCAAATGTGGGACTATTTTTTCATACTTAGAAGTGTTCAATTATTTATTACTTGTCAAAATTAATCTTTAAGAATTTCTAATGTGTCGCTCACTGTAATTTTAAGCCTCTTCCTAAAAAGTCAAGAGTGACAGCATTTATCTGGTAGGAGTAATTTGCCACGCCACCCTCCGTGCTAGCTCTGGTCCCGAGCAGGAGATAACTGAAGTGTGTTCCTTCCTCCTCGACAGACTCTGCCTGCAAGAACCGGCCCCTAGACCTCGTCTTCATCATTGACAGTTCCCGTAGTGTCCGACCTGAAGAGTTTGAGAAAGTGAAAGTCTTTTTGTCAGAAATGATTGATACACTGGATGTCGGTGAAAGAACAACCCGTGTGGCAGTCCTGAACTACGCCAGCACTGTCAAGGTAGAGTTTCCCCTCCGGACCTACTTCGATAGAGCATCTATGAAGGAGGCTGTATCTCGCATCGAGCCCTTGTCCGCTGGCACGATGACTGGCCTCGCCATCCAAACTGCCATGGATGAAGTCTTCACTGAGGAAATGGGCACTCGGCCAGCAACCTTCAATATCCCCAAGGTGGTCATTGTTGTGACAGATGGACGACCGCAAGACCAGGTTCAAGACGTGGCAGCGAGCGCCCGGGCAGCTGGCATTGAGATCTACGCCGTTGGGGTAGACAGGGCAGACATGCAGTCCCTGAGGATAATGGCCAGTGAACCACTGGATGAACATGTCTTTTATGTGGAGACCTATGGTGTGATCGAAAAGCTGACATCCAAATTCAGAGAGACTTTCTGTGGTAAGGTGGTCAGTCCAAGAGGGTAGTGTAATTTGGCTCATTTTGGCTTCTCCTGTGGTTCTCCTCCCTAAGAAAGAAGGTTTTCAGAAGTGTTATGTATCACATTTAAATATTTCCTTTGCCACCAGTTGGGCAAACAAGCCATCCCTTTTATTTAGTGGAGGCCAAGTAATGACCTTTCATTTTGAATAATGGCCTTACCATGCAAGTAACAGACCTGATTTTGGTGGACCTGCTTGTGCAGTTGGTCCCATTTAGTGCAAGAGAAAGCAGGGCATCCTGGCTGGCATTTGGCTACGTACATTTACTGACTTGTTGAGAGCACAGACTGGAGCTGTGCAGTCTGCTCCTTTCTCTTCTCTGGCTGGAAGCAGGGAAGGGTGGAAGTCTGGTTCCAAAGAGCTACTTCTAGATTCAGGGTCAGAAAATCAGTGTGGTGGGTGAACTGCCATGCTAGCTTGAGAAATCTGTTGCAGGGTGAGGAAGTGCCTGAACACAATGGCAGGTCATCTCAAGATGGGCTTTCTTTCTGAGCTGCCATTGCTGGACTTTTACATTATTCCAGAGTCGCACCTTTCTGTGTTGCTCTGCACCTTGATTTAGACAGGGAACTGTGGGACGACTTGAATTAGCTTTGCTCTCCCAAGGCTGGTCTTGGAAAAACGCTGGATGTATATTTGGTTTGGACTAGAACTCCACTAACGATGCTAGGGCAGTGTGGGTTCTTACTGTCATTTACAGAAAAAAAAAAATAGTTCACCCATCTGGAGTATTTAGAACTCCCTATAGGTAGCTATGACACAGCCCTACTTACAAAAATCAAATGATGACTTTTTGTCAATGAAAAGAGTAGATTTTTCTAGTAAATTTCAAAGGAAATTACTTGTAAAATAATTCTCCAGCAAGTAATGGGTAAAATCAGGTGTAAGGAACGTTTAAAGAGAATTAAAATAACAGCCATTGCCTTGGGCACTTGGTTGGCAATGTGTTAGTTTGTTATTTCAGAGCCTTACTAAAAATTACCACCATACGTTTTGAATATGTTTAGAGTGAATAGACCTTTTTTTTCTAGTTATGAAATAAATGTGCAGGACCATCTGTAGGCAGGACACTCTGCCCAATAATTAACACAGGGAATGCCTTGAGGTTTGGCTCGACATCACGCTGTGTCGCTGATGTGACCACATCCTCTCTCTGGTATCTGGAAGTGGGTCCAAGTGCCCACCTACCTGGACAGGTATGTGAGCTGTGAACATAGCACTGGTTTTCCACCCATGTTCTCACCAAAGCAAGTCCTTTCATAGCACCAAAGAAAAATATCTTGTTCTTCAGAGTAAAACTACTGTTTATTGTGCTAAAGCATAGGAATTATTCCCCTATGAAGCTGGAGGATAAACCAAAGAGGGCTCACACATACACACATCTGAGTTTCCTGCATGCAATTAGCCAGAATCTGTGGGATTCATGGACAAACCTAGGGTAAAGAGAGTAGTTTTTCAAAAGGTTCCTACAACTCAAATGAATCTAAGAGGGCTTTGTAAGACAGTGTGGGTAAACTGGGTCTTTTCCAGCTCCAGACTGCTTCTTGGTCAGAAATCTAGACTTACCAGTGACAATCAGGATTTTCTTCGCTTTGGCTAAGGCAAATAAATTTGTTTGTAGGGTGAACTGAAAACAGAAAAACTAATGTTCAGGGGCAGAACAGTTGGCTAAGATCAAGTTCTTGATGTGTTGAGAGCATCATTCAGCATGAGACCGTCCCAGAGATGGAAAATCTTAGCCTTGAATCGGTGTCCAAGTCAGTGGAGGCTTGACTTTCCTACCACAAAAATCTGACCATTTGAATCTGAGCTTCTCAGTTATGGTTGAAAATGTCACCCACAGATTTTTTTCATAAGTCATGGAGATGAATTCTCTTATTCCCAAAGGTGTAGCAGAAAAGATTCTGTCTTGGTTTGAGATTTGTTTTTGCCAATGGAAATACAAGACACACTTTCTAGCAGCCTAGAAAACTTCCATGTTTCCGAAAATGGACAATGTTGCCTTGCCTTCAGAAATACATGTGAAGATTCAAACATTCTTCCTTCATAGAATCATAGATGGTTTGGGTTGGAAGGGACCCTAAAGATCATCGAATTCCAACTCCCTTATTACAGCAGGGACACCTCCCACCAGACCAGGTTGCTCAAAACCCCATCCAGCCTGGCCTTGAACACCTCCGGGGATGGGACATCCACAAGTTCTCATTTCTTGTCTCACCACTATTGCTCTGGAGTTTGATCTTACTTATTAGTCAATAATCACATTGTAACTACTCATGTGAATAACATCTCAGGTAATAACAAACTTGTCTTTCTGCTTTTCTCTTTTTTCCCTTTCATTTTCTCCTTCTTTCTTTCTTCTGCTTTCCCACCTTTTTGCCCCACCTGTTTTGTTCTCTCCCTTCCCTCCCTTATCTCTCCTCTTCCCTTTTTCATCTCATCTAAGTTCAGTCATCTAAAAATTATCACAGTTTAAGTGAGTTGCTAGGTTTGCTTTACAGTCTGCGGGGAGAAACAGGGCACCTTGAGGCAACCAAAGAAGCAGCAGATCCAAAGCTAAATGCCCTTGAGAAGACTTGGTCAGAAGCTAATTATGTAGTTAGACCATCTGTGAAGGAAATGACTGTCAGCACACACAGTGCCTTGCAGGGACAGCCCAGCATTGTGACAGTCATTTTGCCTGCCACACTTCTCTCAGCTGCCATCCATCACGCTGCCTTTCATGTCACTGCTTTTTGTTTTCTCAGACTGATGAAGTAGCCTCACTGTCTGCTGGGGATTTGGCTGGCCCCCCAAAATCGAATCTCATTGTAGTTTGTAGTTTCAGCTTGTCTGGACATTATTTCGATACTGTCCTTCGATGAGGAGGTTCATGTGCCTGTAAAGCTACTTTACTGTAGAAACATTTCTCCATATCCTCTTTTAGTCTTGACTGTTTAAACCTGATGGAGCAAGGCAGCTCCAGCCCTCACATACCCATCTTACAGGTGGGTTTCTTTGCTGGCTGATGCGTCTGGACCATCATTATGCAGACACTCTTTTCATCCCTGAGAAGACAGTGTGTTCCCCTCCTACCCTGCCTCCAAATAATTTTTGTCTTTCTCCTGGTCTCCTGGGCTTATTTGAGCTCGTTGTCTGTAGTAGAAAGGGACTGGATACAAAAAGCCAGAAGGTCCTTTTCATTGCTGAGTTCTCATTTCCAGTGTAATGTTACTGAAGGCTTAAAATCTCTCCCTGATGCACCCTTTTCAATTCATGTTGTCTTTCTGCTACCTCAGGTGGTGAGTTATTTCAGTGCAGTTGTTCCAGTGTCATTTACAACCTCTTTCTAGGATGCCTGTATCTTTTGGTGACAGTGACACCGCACTGACATTTACTACTCCTAATCCAGCAAAAGGTGCAAGATGTACTTTTGTAAGCATAATAAATTATTAATGACTGTTTCTTTCCTTTGGGATTAAATGCCTTTTCTGTAAATGCCCTTTGTAGCTGCGAATGTGTGTGCACTTGGGACCCACGACTGCGAGCAGGTCTGCGTGAGTAACGGGGGCTCCTACCTTTGTGACTGCTACGAAGGCTACACTCTCAATCCAGATAAGAGAACCTGCTCAGGTATTGCTCCTTTGGTAAATGTTTTCAACTAGAACAACAAAAAAAATAAAATATCACTTTTGAACACCATAATTGGATTTGAGAAGCTACTCGTGTACTTCTGCTGAAACAGTGAACTTCTCTATCTCCTTCCATAATAATAAATCTAATAATACATAATACATAAAAGTCTGCTGCAAGTAATGGTGAGATGTAGTTTGATTCCATCACCATCCATTTTATTATGCATTAGGGCCAGATGCCAAAACACAGTCTTCAGATGTAGACACTGCATAGCTATTTTCTCCTACCTCTTATTCTAATTCCTTCAGTTACTATTGACACTTCTGAGCTGATTCCAAATAAAAATATATTCAAAAATGTGAGCATGCACTCCGTCCCAAACTGCCTTGTATTAACCATGAATTGTTTCTCTAACACGTCTCCTGCAGCTGTGGACATGTGTGCACCTGGAAGGCACGAGTGTGATCAGATCTGTGTGAGCACCAACGGATCCTACGTCTGCGAGTGCTACGAAGGCTACACCCTGAACCCAGATAAGAAGACTTGCTCAGGTAAGAATTAATAATTACATGAAACTCACAGAGATATGTTTTCTCTCAGTTACCCTCATTACTTCTTGTTGAAAAGTTGCTTACAGACATCAATTCTTAAAATGAGAAGTCACCTGTAGCCTTTCCCCTTGGTTCTAATAACAATAAAATTGCATTTTTCTTTAAATGTGTTGATTAAAAAAGATGCAGTTTGGCACTTCCCTACCATTTTATGGTCTTCACAGTGCTTCATAAACATCACTTAGTTCCTGGGAGAGGATGAACCTATTTTGGAGATGCCCAAAGGTACTGTGTCTCCACTGGAGACTGAGTGCCACGACTCCATAGAGAACTTAAAACTTGATGATTTTCTCATGTCCTCTCTGTCTCTCCTGTTGAAACTGGGGGTTTTTCACTGCTCCCAACACTGTGCAGGGCTCTGCTATATAGCAACCCCAGTCTTTCACTGGCAGCAGCTTCTTTCCTACCCCACAAATATTTCTCTGGATTGTTTCTTTAAATCCAGAAGTTTGAAGCAGCACCGGGCTCAGGGTAACTATTTTATAACTAGTAAGTGCATCCCTCCCTTTGAGAGCTCATAAGTCTTCTCACTGAAGTTTTCACTCCTTATTTCTGCTTATTTCTGAAGAGAGAACATAATCTTCTAGTGCTCCTGCTTTTTTTGTTTGTTTGTATTCTCACCAGGCTTTATATCTCTTTGCCACTTATTAGTTTTTCTACATATCATGCCTGGCTTTTTGTGCCTGCTTTCAGCTCATGGATGAAAGTACTAATTTAATTTGGGATTCACCATAGTTACTGCTAATACTGCAAGAAACAAGTCCTGCCTGGGCACGTGGCAGGTTATTGCTCATCTCAGTGTGGTGTTTTAGCTTCATCCTTACCAGGGATATCCAGGAATTGCTGAGGAAAATCAGAATTGAGTGAGATGTGGCATATTAATGTCTTGCAGTCCCAATATCTCCCTCCTCCATTAAATAATTAGTAACTGAATTCAGTTGTCTGCAGCATAACGTAATAATGTAGTAGGGCACTGTCGAATCCTAATTAAATTGTTTTTAGAAATGCTGAAGCATTAAGAGCTTTCTTTTCTCAAACATGGTTCACCGCAGCCATGGACATGTGCACACCTGGAAGGCACGACTGTGCACAAGTCTGTCTCAGTAGTGATGGATCCTACACCTGTGACTGCTTTGAAGGCTACACTCTGAATCCAGATAAGAAGACTTGCTCAGGTAAGACCTGATTAAGGAGGTATTGTGTTCAGCTAAAAGCACGTAGCTTTTAAAAAATCAGGTTAATTTATTTTTCTGATAAATTATGCAAGAGTTTCTGCACTGAAAACACATTGCAACTTTATTTCTTCGTGTGTCCAGTAATAATTTGAAACCCGTGACCCTTCAACAGTTGTGTGAAGCTTGTAATTGGTATAATTAAAATGCCACGTGGTGTTTCCCTGAGGACTTTGCAGCATTTTCACACCCATGGAGCACGAATTGCCATATCCACCTGAGAGAGGAGAATATATTTGTTTGGAACATGTGATGTGTAGTACCTTGTCAGAAAACTCTTCAGCAAAGCAGCACAAGGGAGTGAGATGAAGGAGAGTTAGGGCTGTGCTGGGAGAGAGGTTACAGTCTGTACTATCACGAGTGTGATCACTCTTTCTGGTGGCTGGGACTGTAAAAAATACTCCAGCCTTAGAGCTCTAGAGGATACAGGGAAATATTCTTTCTCAGTTCTGGCCTCATGTGGCGAACAGGAGCATAGATGTAGCCGGTACTTAAGAATGTATATATAAATCTATAGTACCTACAAATTAATATGCATTCTCTACCATTTTCATTTAATTAGGATTTGAGCTTCACTTATTTCTTGGATGTCTCATTGATGCTGTGTTTACACTTTTTTCTACTTTTGTTTACACTTTGTTTACACTTTTTTCTACTTTTATCATACAGTTTGTTTACACTTTTTTCTACTTTTATCATAACCCCTTTCCTTACTACATTTTGTGTGACAGAGCACTGAACCTAGGCTTCCAGTTCCAGGAGGCTCCCAGGCAAATCTCTCCAGTTACCTACCCAGAGGTGAAGCTGAAGAGCCTCAGTATTATTTCCTGCCTAGTTTAGGAGCTGATTTTATAAATAAAGTTCCTAAGATTAACTCTCCCCTGGAACTACAGATGCATTAAAGATCTATGAGGGAATGTGAATTCCGTTAAGCATTCCCTTTAGGAGCCCAATCCTGAACCTCCTTTCATAGGGAATCAAACCTCCTTTGATTCCCCCCTGCATAACCAAATTTCAGATTATTTCCCTAACATGCTTGCTTTTTTTCTCTTTTCAATCTCATTTTGCAGTAGGCTATTGATTTCTCAACCATCCAGGTCTATAATAAAAATAGTTTAGGTCCAGGAGGGGGTCCTTTCTCTATTTCTATCTTTTTTTCTCTCTCTCTTTCTCTCTCTTTCTTTTTCTTAATTTTCTTTCTTTGCCTGTGCCTGAACCTCCTTACTGCAAAGATATCCAAATATAGGAACTCCTCAGCTTGGCCTTTCAAAGTTGACGTGTTAAATTTGGCAGAAAACATCAGCCTCACACATCAAGTGCCCACTTTGTAACTGGCAGCGGGTGCCACATCTCTTTTTTTTTTTTGCAGCCATGTATACTCTTCTGTTTATGGTCTTTTCACTCCACAGAACAGTGTCTTACCCAACTCAAGAGCTGAAATGATGCCAAACACTCTCTTAAAATCCAGCTATTTGTTCTCTGAAATTCCTTTGGATAATTATTTTGTAATTGGGTCACTGCTAGTTTCAGTTCCTTCTGCAATCTGTTACAATTGCAAAAAAAGTGTTGCCAGTGTTCCAAAAATCGTACTAATTTTGTGATGTGGATAGCCAGATAAAAGCCCACTCTGTATACCCCATATTGGTAATAGTGGTTTGAATCCAAATGAAGATATCTTTGCGAAGGGGAATTACTCACATCAACCAAAGTGAGGTTTGGGTGTTGATTAATATTCTTCTCTTCCCTGATGCTTTCCTCAGCTGTCGACATGTGTGCACCCGGGAGGCACGACTGCGAGCAGGTCTGTGTTAGGGATGATCTCTTCTTCACCTGTGACTGCTACCAAGGCTACACCCTGAACCCGGACAAGAAGACTTGCTCAAGTAAGAGAAGATGGCTGTTTCCTATTCCTCACACCCTCACAGCTAAGGACATGTACTGAATTTGCTCTCATTAGTAGGTTAATGTATTTTGATCTGTTTGAGAAACTTTCACATGCATTCAAGTCTCACAAGATAGTTTTATGTCACTCTGTCTTTTCTACTTCAAGCAACATTCAGAGACCTAGAGCGACAATGCTAATAACTGTTTACCATTTGGGCTTTTTTATCATCCTATAACTTAGGCCTTCACTCTATTAACAAAAAAATAAATACGATACTCATCAAACCCAGCAAACTGAGAAATAAATTAATAGAGAAGAGCTGGGGTTAGTCCCATAGTCACACACTTTGCAGTACTGTGGAAACTGTGTGCCACTGTGCAGGGGACAGTTTGAAGTGGTGTCCTTCCCTCCAGCCTGAATTTCATGTTGTTGTTTGTTTCTTCAGCCTCTCAGCTAACTTAGTGTTATAGTAAAAATGTAATTTTTTAAAAAAATGTTTATTTTCTTCCTGGTCTCCTTACTGTAAAGTTATTGTGTGCTGGAAACTTTTCCTAGCGTGCCTTTGGAGGTGACCCCACCACTTAACATCTGGCGGGTTTAGGCAGCTGTGGTCAGAGTGAGTGGACTGTACAATATAAAGACCAAGGAGACCCCAGTAAGGCAATTAGTTCATCTTGCTGCCCCAAGGCAAGATCAGTTACACATCTCAGTAGTTCCTGGTAAGATCCATATGGATTGGCTCCCAGTATAGAAAAGGATTGTCATTGGGAAGCCTTAAAAAAGGTTATCTGTGTAAGTAATGGTGGATCATATACATGCAACTGCTATGAAGGATTAACCTTAAATCCAGATGAGAAAACATGCTCAAGTAATCATTTAATGTTTTTGTTTGTTTTTTTTCCCTGAATGTATCTATTGAAGTACCTCTTTTCAATCTGTTAAATCCTTTTAATCTGTTTGAGAAACATTCTATGAATTCACAGACTCCCTGGAAGTATAAACCCTTCTCATTCTTTTCTGTCTGTGACCACTAATATTTTGAGCTAGTTTGATCCTTCTTGTTTAGTTTTAGCAGTTACTGTATTTAAAACTACAGTTGACACTTACCTATCACCACACATTTAAGGACTTCACTGTATTAAAAACAAATAATCAGTTATAATCCGCATTTCCTTATGAAATGGGAATTCTGTTTCTGAGGCACGAGACACAATTGTGTACCAAAATTCGAAGGATGGTGGGGAGTCAGGGGCAAATAGGCCTGGTGTCAGAAGAGCTACTGCAACACTACACCTTATGTTCTTGCCCACTCCTCCAAGCTGAGGGGGGCAGGCATGAACCCACCAACTTCTTTCCCTCCACATGGGCAGTAACAGCATCAACTGCTGGCAAAACCTTTGCACCATCTGATGTAGAATCATAAGTAAAGTTGTGTTGGAAAAGACCTCAAGAGGTACCTAGTCTGATCTCTGCTTCAGAGCAGGAATTACTTGCCATCAAGTGGCTCAGGACCCTGTGTAAGAGCAAAGTTATAAAATACATGGATATAGCCAAACACCATCTGCAAAAAATAGTAATTTTTTGGTAGGTGTGGACTTAAAACACAAATGCAGTGTAAAAACACAACCATAGCATGTTTTGTACAACTTGTTGGGCATCCCAGTGGCAACAGGAATGTCCAGAATTTTGAATATCAAATACTGGAAGACTCTAATTTTCACAGAAAGACTATAGAAGACTTCATGGTGATTGCCAAAGTTGGTTGGAAAAGTAATTTTGTTAAAACAGACATAATCCAAGGAGGATCTGTATCTGTCATTGGAGAATTTAAATGCAAACATAAAAAATTAACTGGCAGTTGGTTGGAAACCAACCATGTTGGTGTGATATTTTGAACTGGCCTTCCTCCAGCTGAATCTCGAACAGCTCTTCTTTGTGCACTGACCATAAAGCTGATGGAGTGCTCCAAAAAAGGGAGCTGGACAAATACGGGTTCTGTGGAGTCAAGGAGACAACAGTTTCAACATTGGCTCTAAGACAAATTAATTTTTACACTGCTAGAAATGTTCATAGATACTTTCAGTGAAACACTGAATGAACAACTTTTAGAAGTGGATATATTTTAGTAATTTTCTACAATTCAAGCAGATATCAGTTTCCTTGCAAAATGAAAATATCAGTCTCATAACACAAAAAGAGAAACCAAAACAATTCAGGAAAAAAGAGGAATTGTATCCAGGTATAACATTTATATTATAATGCTGTTATACTGCTCACATAATTTGTTTTGCATTGATCAGCTACGCCTTTATATATATACACAGAAGAGTAATTGAGTAATCTGCTGCCCTTCCTTTTGCAAGCAACGTAAAAAAATGTGTATAAAGAGACAAATACTATATACAAGTAATCCCTCTTGATCACTTGTTGAAAGAGTATGTCATATTGGTAGGTTCTGGTTTTGGAAGCTCATTTACATACAAAGTAACCTCAGTGCAGTAGCTGTGCTTCAGTAGCTATTGATATGTTTGTTCTTGTCCTGCACACGTGGGGCAATTTGCCTTAATGCCAATTTTCTTTATGGAATAGGTGAGGTTAAATTGCCCTTTATGTACCTATCAACTCACCTCCATCAGATGATGCGTGACCTTATTATCACCACAATGAAATTATCATTTCTCTGAGCCCTTTGTGATCATCCCTGGTTTTGTGGTGGATTATGGAAAATTCTTCAGGACAGCTGTGGCTGGTCCCCAGTAAGTTTGGAAGACTGAGGGCAAGACCTAGGGACAGATTAACTGCATCACTGTGGAGTATGGCAGTGCCTACTTTCTAAGAGATTGATCACTTCTCTGTAGTACCTGGCTCCTCCATTTATATTGCTGTGCCTTTCTACTACATTTTAAATTAATTTGGGCCTGTTTGAATGTTGTTGTTCCCTCCATCCATCTTTATGTGACATCAGAATGGACTTGTGTTCACACTTCTGGATGAATCAAAAATGATCCTCCCTGTGCACCTGTATTGCCAATGTCACAAACCACGGCACACATTGTAAGGGATATACATTGATGATTTACCTGAACATTATTGCTTAGTATTTAAAATTAATACATGTGTTCCTGCTTTCCTTTTTGAATTGTTTACCAAGTGGTAAATTCAATTCTAATTCCTTCCCAAGCTGAGACTTACGTATCTAAATTCCACCAGCATCTCAGAAACTGATGCAAACTGACCAATTTCTGACACTGACCACCTCCTTATGTGCCTTCCTGCTTGCCTTGCAATACTGCTGGAGATTAACTTTAGACTATGACATTCTCAGAAGTGCTGTATTTGGGAGTGGTGAGTACCCAAAATGCCATTACAGTCCAGCTTTGACAGCGCAGAAACCTTGATTTTGGATAGATAGATTTAGATTCTATTTAGATATGAAGAAGAAATCTTTTACTATGAAAGTGGTGAGATACTGGAACAGGCTGCCCAGAGAAGTTGAGGATGCCCCGTCCCTGGAAGTGCTCAAGGACAAATTGGACAGGGCTTTGAGCAACCTGGTCTAGTGAAAGATGTCCCTGCCCATGGCAGGGGGTTTAGACTAGTTGACCTTTAGAGGTCCCTTCTAACCCAAGCTATTCTTGCGTTCTTCTGAAGACAAGCCCAACGAGATAGTCATGGCCTTAAATACAGCTAATTGGAATACATTCTGTTTACAGTGATGCTAGTATCTTGTGTGGACAATCTGATGGTCAAAGTACTACTCACAAGACAGAGAACTGGACTGCAGTTCTTCTCAGTCTGCATCACAGTCTGCATCACACTCATTTTTCTTCCCAGGTTGCCCTGCCTCTTGGGGTGGGGGATATTCTAAACAAGAGGGAGAAAGAACAGGTAAAGGAAAGAGTGCAGAGATTGCAGGCGGGTGAGGAACTCCCAGCTCTGGCTCCTCCTCAGTTAGAATCAAGCTTTCTCTTGCATGTCCTGTTTCTGGACTATGACACTTGTATCCCTGACTGACCACAGACCCCTGTTCATTGCCGTCCCTTCTTCCCAACTGCCCTGGGTTGCATCTTGATGTAGTTTCACAGCATGAGTTCAACTCCCTTTGCAGAATCAAGCATCTTAAATGTTCAATAATTGTCATAAATATTCTGTTTTCTCACTTAGGAGCCATAACGAGCAGTCTTGTAACAACTGAAGAATCCTGTAAGTGTGAAGCCATAGCTGCCCTGCAGGACTCCGTGACCTCACGTCTTGAAGCTCTGTCCACGAAATATATCCTTTGTCTTACATGACCTTCTGCATCCAGCTCTCTAATGGTATTTTAGAAGCAGCTGCTTTGATGATAGCCAGGGAAGAAACACACCTCAAAACAGAATGTATTTTCCTGGTAATTTTAGAAATGTTATGGAGCAGAATCTTGGTTGTTGCAAATACTTTTATACTTTCACATTTCATGAAGGACTTCAGAATCAAGATACAGATAAAATGCACATGCCCATGTCACCTAGATGCTATACAGAATATAGAAGTACTGCTCTTTTTCTAATTCTTCCAGATAATTTTCCTGTCACAGCAAATGCTCAGTTTTGAATCCTACTATTAGTAGTGTGTTTACGTCCCAAAATTTTCAAGACACCCAAAACAGGCAGCGTGACAACAGTCTGACCATTGCTGCAGTTATTCCTCTGCATCCCAGCTCTGTAGACAGATGCTATCCCAAGGAATTTTTGGGCACGTTCTTCTTCTCTGTGACAATTAACATCCAGCTGCTGGGATATATGAGAATGGGAGAGGTGCGAGGCAGGGTGCTGAGGCTGGAGGCAATGGACAAGCCTTGGATCTGAGGGACATCTGAGGTGCAGGCTGGCTGGTGGCACTGGAGCTCGCCGGCTTCATGTGCTGCACTGTGATGGCTGTGGCAGTGAAGAGAAATGTGGTCAGTCCCTGGATTAGACACTTCACAAACAAGTAGGAGAGAATAAACAAACAAAAAATGAGAAAGTGGTGAACTCTTGTGGCACCACAGCAAACCTGAATGCCCTCAGATGGCATAGCAGGGACTAATAAATAGAAGTTAAAATTGGGCAAGCCGTGATTCAGCATAAGGCACAATTTTTAGCAGTGAGAGCTGTTGATCACTGTGAAAATTTACCAAGATTTTTCTCACTAGAAATTTTTAAACTCCATGGTTTTTTTTTTTTTTTTCCCTGTAAAAGGTGCTCTTGTTCAAACAGGAATTGATTTAGGGGAGCACTACATCTGTGGTTGTCATCCTGATGCCAGCAGCTTCAAAATCAAGGAAAAACGGGGTATTTAGAATTAATCAAAAAAGGAGAGCAAAGCAGGACACTACTGAGTTTTATATGTTAAGTTGTTATTATTTATACTATCTATATTAGTATAAAATATATAGTATTTATACTATCTTTATATATTATATATGTGATTATATATATGATAATATATATACTATATATATTATCCATGTTATATAGATAAATGAATTTTTCAGTTGTCTGAAAGACAAATGAAACTTCTGTCAAGGGCACAAGACTTTCCCAGTTCTTGAAAAAATTAAAGGTTATTTTTATAAGGTGTAATTGCAAATCTCTCTTCTTGCAGCGTGCCTGGAGTTCAGTTTATCTGCCTGGGAAAGGTGAAGGGAAGACTCTGATTTTCCTTGGATTATAATTCCAAGAGTCTAAGTATTGGATTATAATATATAATTCCAGGAATCAAAGTAGTTAAAACAGAACACCAAGATAATTAACCCTGTCATGTCAATAGTAGCAAATCCTTCAGAGAACAATCTTTTTGCCTGAAAGAGCTAATGTTAAGCAAGAGAATGTGGTGAAGTTATGAATATACTTTATTATAGAGAATTGAGGCTTTCTTGCAAAGTTATTATTTGGTGTGGGATTTGTATCCCTACCATCCTTCAAGACAACTTGGGAAAAGCAGCAGAGAAAATCACCTCAGCTGTGAACATCACTTGGTCCAACTCCTTCTAAGAAATTAGGATCATTTGGCAAGTTGCTAGACCTTGACAGATCTCTAAAATGTTTTGAAATCTCTGGTTCAAGCATGTATTTATTCATTTAGGAAACAGACTGTTTGTTGAAAATGCAGCAATGAGAAAGATTATAAATAAACCAAACCTTATATTCTCCTTAACAACTGACCACTAGATGAAGTGTCTGAGAAGCTGCAGGCGTATCAAAGCAGACAGCAGGTTGTCTGAGCTATCATTCTACTTAATTCTAAAATAATCTTTCAGAAGCAATCCTTTTTATTGTGTTCAGCAAGCTTTATCCTGTTGCACAGCTTACAAAACAGCAGTCGGTTTGTTATTCTTGGCAAATCTCAAGAAGGCTTCAGGAAGACAGCAGTCTTGAAAATGCAGTGACCCTGAGGATCTTCCTGTACTGGCCCTTCATAGCCATAAAGCTGCCTGTACCTGCTGTGCTTCAGCTCATACTACAAGGAGTCCAGCAGGTACTGCTTTTCTGCAGTAACTGTTTTTATTCATTTATTTAAAAGTAAATACAGAAAAAAAGTGAATGGATACAGTATATCACATTATATAAAACTGTGAAATGGCAAGGCAGAGTAAAAAATGTGCCTATGTCATCTGCCCATTAAATGGGAAAGTAATTTGGGGTCTTGTAACTTATTTTAATAAAATAAAGTATTATCAGCACACTGATGTTGGGAGCTTTCTTTGTATACAACTTAAAGGACATGTGTTACTAAATAGTGTTTGACAAAAACAAGGGAGCAAAACCTCAAAGATACAGGAGGCATAATGGAAAAAAAATCACATAATTAAACAGGACACGATCCCCAAGACACATAGTTGTAAAAAGAACCACTTGATTTTAAAAGTCTGCAAGACTACAAGTCCTCGTTAATACAGATAAAAGGTTTAATAGTAATTTCAAGTATTAATAATATTGTTTAAAACTCAGAAGTTTTAAGATGAAAGGATGAAAGACATCCTCCAATTTAAGGTTTTTATCCTGCAAAAATTTACTTATGTTATTAGTCAGCCATTCCTGTTGTCATACCACATACTTTACTGCAGATACTTGTGACAATTGGGTTTGTAGGATAAAACCAGCTAACAATTGAATTGTTAAAGGAACCCACTCGTTTCGCACACTTGTCATTTGTAATCATCTAAATACTTTAGAAACTATAAATAAATCTGAAGATGGAATCAAAACTATGATTATTATTATTCTTTTTTTTTTGCTTTTTTTTTTTTTCAAATTGAAAAATCCAACATATTCCGTAAAGTTTTGCAATATAATTACACAAAATACTGTATCAGTACCTGGTGTGCCAAAAAGATATTGTGCTTGCTTCATACTCTGCAGATAATAGATACAAACAATTGGAAGGAAAACCAGTGGGCAGAAGTTCATTTATGCTCATTGCACTTCAGATATATTTATACAGGAATGTTAAGATAGAATATAACACTAACTAGTACAGGTGAACGTGTGACAGCAAAAAACGAGACTATAAACTCTCTAAGCCTGATGGATTGGTCTGTGGTTGCTATGTTGTGATATTAATGATATTAATTTGCTATAGTTCAATTAAAGTTAGTGCGGAACAATCTGGCTATGCTACACTTGCTTCTATACAGTGCTGTGTATGCATATTTTTTTCTGTACGTCATGGAGTTTTACATCCAGCACTTTTCTTTGTTTACTTTCATGTCCTCTGCTTAGACACGGGTATTATAAAAGGATTATAGGGCCAGAAGTATGCCTTGGCCTCCGTAATTGGTAAGAATAAACAAGTTGTAAATCTAATGCAAGACTTTTCAACTTCTTGGCAACTGGGAGTGGGTGACATCAGTCCCATTTACGCTAAGGCCAGTTGTCAGATGAGATGTATAATTTTATACGATAGCGGAAAATCGTCTTGGAGGCCAGATGTCTTGCAAGCTGTCAGCTGGTCAGGCTTTGTTCTTGCATTAGGATTTGTAACTACATTCTACGTTAAAAAGGATAGTAGTTACATTCAGCTCCTCTGAGTAAATATCTTGTCTCATTTTGTGAGCACCAGATAAAATTCCAAGGATATAAGCAATTTCTTAAAAATAGGACAGACCAGCATATTATATTGCCTGGACATCTTTATTTTAAAGAAATATGTGCTTGTTGATACAAACTCAACATATCAACATTTGTTGATACAAACAACATAATTGTGCTGTTTTAATTATTGGGGCAGTAGAACTTTCAGAGAACTGTTATGAAAAGAACTAAATTTGATCTTTTGGATAGTATTTTAAAGTTATTCTGCTTTAAATCAGAATATAATAGACCTAATATTTGTTGGAAGGGACCTACAACAATCATCTAGTCCAACTGCCTGACAAGCATCTTCTAATTACCTTTATCTATCTTATTCACCTCTAAGATGCTTACAGGGGTTCAGCCAGCTTTGCTTTATAGTTCTGTCTTACGTATGTGCTTCTAATTTTGCATCAATCAAAAAGCTGGGTGTCCAGTGCTCCTCACTTACGCATGTTCATGTAACTTCTATAAAATGATGTGACAATGATTCTATTTGGCTGGTTCTATTTTTCTACTTTTACAGCTAGCTTCTCTGAGCAGAGGGAACATGCTAAATTTGACAAGACACAGGTTTGAGAAGTTGGCTTCATCATAATCTTCGACATTGAACAAATCGTTTGTATTTTAGTGTTTGTGTTGCGGATAATTGCACCATGGAGAGGTTAATGAAGGTGAGGGGCATGCCCTCACAGCACTCCTGTTCCTCCCACATCAAGGCAGTGAGTTTTTAGAGCAAGATGCAGAAGACACAGGTGAGATTGTCTTCTGTACATCTCCTATGTTCCCCTTTTGTCTCAATCGGCTACAAAACAGCTTAATTTTGTAACTAGGTCCAACCTCGCTTGGCAAAAGCGCTGCAGAGCCCCTCTGATCCCGAAAGCCCCTGCATCCCTCCTGTGGGCACACAATCAGGGCTTGATCCTTCCCCCGGCGCTCAGTGTCCAAAAACTATATAAGAGCAGCCACCGGGCTTCCTTAACCCCTCTGACCCACCCAACCAGGGCGTTATTCATCTATGTGTGTGACTGGCTGACCAGACCTGGCTGTAAGTGCCGGCAGCACCCTCTGAAGGAGCGGGAGCAGCGCCCGCCAGCTGAGACCTCGGCCACTACCACCATTTACCTCAGGAATCCCGCACGCCTCAACCTCTGTCGCGCGCGGCAGGCGCGCTCCCGCCCGGAAGTAGAACTAACTTCCGGCAGCCGTTGCCAGGGTGACGCGTTTACCAGGGAGGCCGCGCCGCCCTGAGGGGGGAGCGGTGCGGATCGGCGCTTCTTCGGCTGCTCCGCCGGGATGTTCATCTACCTCTGCAAGAAGGTGCTCCCGGGGCACGGAGGAGAGTAGGGGAGGCGGGGGAGCAGGGGAAGGTTCCGTTCCTCTCCATGCACTGAGGGGCTCCCTCTCGCTGCCCGCGGCTGCCGCAGTTCTGCTGGAGCCGGTGGTTGGGCCGTGGGCCTTGTCCCTGCTCAGCTCTGTCTTGCTAGCTCTCCCTCTGCGTCGGTTTGGGGCTCGGGGTTTCCTTGCTCTTTAACGGGCTCCTAAACAACTGTTTCCCCGGGAGACTTTGGGTATAAATCTTCTGCTGGAGACCAGCTCATGGCAAAGCACCGTGCACTGTTATCCCTCTCACTTGGTGCACAGCCTTGATGTCCTGATCTGTCAGATTTCCTTTTTCTCAAGTGTTGTGTTGCACAGTTTCACTAGTGCTTGCAGTTCTATTTGTCTTCTGTCTCTTTTTACACGTACTGATCTTTTGGTAGAAATAAGTTTTACTTGTGTGCTACCATAGGTGTCTTTGAGGTGTTCAAATAGAATATTTTAAAACAACACATGATTCTTACAACTATGTAGAGATGCAAAATATTTCTCTTTCAGATTGCAATTCCTGGTAATGTTCGACTAAAATGTATTTCCTGGAATAAGGATCAAGGTTTCATAGCCTGTGGTGGAGAGGATGGATTACTGAAAGTTTTAAAGTTAGAAACACAGACAGGTAAATAAGCCTTTTTCTTTTTTTTTTTTTTTAAATTAAGAACAAAATCCTTCAGAATTCTGAAAGCATAACTTAAGTTACTTGACGATATTGCATATGTTTTAAATCTGTATGTAGATAGTTATGTATTTGCATAAACATCAAATGTTCTGTCACTTTCTTTTGAACACTGTTTTCCTCCAGCTTGTCTCACATGGCACACATGTAATTTGTCTACCTGCTATGTCTGCTGAAGTTTTGTTCAGTATTTCCTGTTTTTTTTTTTTTTTTCTAAGCATACATTCCATTCTTGTACTTTTTGTATAGATTTCTAGTTTATTTTGGAACCTACTTATTTCTTGATTTTGTTTAATTTAGAATGTTGTCTACCATCTTTATTGTTTTAGGGAGAAAGCTGTGTATTTTTTAAAAACATAAATGTTTCAAGAAAAGTAAAATGTAATATATTTTCAAATTCATTTAAACCTTTTCCTGCATGTAATGAAATGTGACAGCCATGGTTTTTGTTGTTGTGTTTGGTTTCTTTGTTTTTTTCCTGGAAAACTGCTAGACTATAAAAAGTATATTAATTTGGATGACAGCTGTGACTAGCAAATTTATTGAACTTGAGGAGCAGAAAATTCATCCTACAGTTACAATTTAATTACTTTTAGGTGAATAACTTTGTCTGTGTAAATGCTGACTAGAGCTGCAGCATTGATAGAGACACAGTAGCTTTGTTAAGTTGATTTTATAGCTATTTTTGTTATTCTTAGATGAAGCAAAAATAAAGGGACTTGCAGCTCCCAGCAATCTTTCTGTGAATCAAACTCTTGAAGGTCATAGTGGTAAGTGTCTTTATATTTAATGTCCTTTTGATGAGAATAAAAAAAAATACATGATTTTATGAAGTTGATACAGTAATTTTGCTATAACTTTTAATTATAAGACTGAAATAAAGATTATCAGTATTCAACTTTGGTATGTAACAGCTTAGCTATCTATTTTTACCAAGTTATCCAAGTTACCAAGTTATCTGATGAATGACCCACAGTCATGATCTGTCAGTGATGCAGTTCACCTCCCTTCTATACAGTATGTGAGATGCAGAATGTGTGCTCCCAAACCAAGCTCTGCTCTGCCTGCCTACAATTTAAAATTTGCTTATGGATTTTGCAAGGTTAATCTGTGAACCTTGACATTACAGCCTAACTTGTGTTTTGTATTATCTCAGGTTTTGCTTTTTGCAAATTACTTGGTCCCCAGTCATTACCCTTAGAAGGAAGTATTGATTTTGTTTAAGTGGATGATGCTATTGTATGTGTTATGCTACAGAGGGATTTATTTTTTATTTTTCATTTTAAATTGTGTAATGCTACTGGTATAGTACTTGTTATCTCTGACTTCACCATGATAAATCTGGAAGTGCTAATCAGTTGCATGGGACTGGAATGTATTTTTAGGTATTTACATAAAAGATCATGATACATTTGGCTCCCATACGTTTGTTCACACACTGCCTTGGTAGATGACAGATAAAGAATCCTTTATAACAGAAGAGCTAAATTGATAGGCAGTTAATGCTGGAATTGCTGACTTAAAGAAACAATGATGCTTTAGTGTTTTGTTTAATTTTTTTTAAAGTGAGGAATGAGACTAAAAGCTGCCTTAAGCACTTGTTCTAGTAACAAGCCTGGGGATTTTTTGATAATGAGATTTGTTTATATGTTACAGCAGCTTTATATTTTCTTCTGCAGAAATTTAAATGAGTTCAGTAAAACTGAACTGTCTTAAATATATCTTCTTTTCCCCTTTATTGACTAATCACAGAATGGGTATGTATGTAGACTGCAGTATAATATACAGACAAAGTTTAGAGAGGTTAGAAAACATGCTGGAGAAAGATGTTGTGTGAAAGTAAAAATTGAAGGCAGGGAAGTTGGACAGGGAGGAATTAAACTCTCTCATGATGAATGTTACATGGTCATCATCCATGGTCGTGGTGTATGAAGAGAATGCTAAAATCTTTACGTTATTTAAAGACACGGTCTTTTTATGAGAATTTGCAGTTGAAGGCAACAGGTTCTTTAGTCTAACAATCATATCTTGTTAAATATGATTGAAAAACTGAGTTGTAAGGAATTGATTTGGTGAATATTTTGAATGGATGCCTTCAAATTTGAACTGCATTGCTATTACCTTCAAAAATATGCAATGTTCAGGATGTCTTTGATTGCATCTGTTGATAAAACTCATGATTGGAATGCTGAAAAATGGAAAGGATTCAGAGGAAATGGATGACTAGTGGTGATGATCCCAAAGGTCTCTTCCAACTTAGATAATTCTATGATTCTGTGATTCTATGAAGGCATGAAAGTATGATGTGGTTTCAGCCAAAAACACTGCAACCAGACTGACAGATGGCCCTTTTCTCCCTCTCCCCCAAATGAGAGGAGAGGAAGAGATAAGGAGATACAGAAATTTAGAATGAACTAAACTACTTTAATGAAGAATTAATAT